>CM031242.1:444727187-444884780 GCA_018340775.1 Taxus wallichiana var. yunnanensis
ATATCCCCTATTTGAAAATAATGACCTTCTCACATCTAGCATGCATGTCAATACTTCTAACACCCTTTCATGGGTTCTTTACATTATTTAGTATCTAACCCTTTTCAAAAATAGTTTCAATCCATTCATACCCACATTCCCTCGCACTTTCCATAGTAGCCTACCTAATCCCAACATCTATCATATTCTCATCTCCCAATAAAAATTATTTCAACAACCACCCTTTCAATCATATCTCATGACTTATAATCACCCCATCAAATTCCTCAAACACCCATGCATTCTAAATTCACCAAACTCATTCTATGGATACCTCTTACATGCAACCTCTTCCTCTCATCTCCCAAAGACTCTTTTGAATGACCCGTATGGTAGGCTCTTTTGAATAGGTTATCCAACCTCAAAAACAACTACTCTTAGGATCCAAAGTTTCATTATCCTATGAAACAGATCTCATAATAATCATATTCATCCATCCATAATAGTTAAACCATATCCTCTACACTCGGGAATTGTTTAAATTCACCAAGTTTAACAGTAAAAATGATCCACAACAATGCCTTCTTGCATTTAGACATGCATGTTACCTGATCCTACATGATCAATACTTAATAATTTGCACTTTCCCCATGTCCTTGGTATATCCCACACTAGACTTGGTATAATAGTATCCCTCAATATTCTATATTCTCCTTCTCCCAACTTAGGAAACTATTTTTAGAACAATTTTCTATTAACATTGCATGAAAAGTATCTATTAATAATCTACACTATCCAAAATTTTGAGGATGATTCCATTGCAGAACTTCGTCATGTGATGGGCGTGGCATTATAAACTAGTTATCCTTCCCTCTCCCACAAACTTGACCTCATCAAGATCTTCTCACATTCGTGTGCAAATCATATATCTTTTTTTTAAAAATCCAATAATTTTGAACCTTCGATGAAACCTTTACCATGGCTCGCAAACTTGAAACATGTGCCCTTGAGCAGGGTCATTTAAAATTAAAATCAAATAAACCTAAACATGAATTTACCAAGTCCTCCCACAAAATGAAAAATCAAAGGTGGCGACCAATGTTGTTGTCATTAAATCATCTCCCACACCTACATCTAGTACGTGGACTCAACAATGAGCCCTTTGACCAATACCCAACTACACTCCCCTAGGGAGTCATATAGACAAGTTAATGGGTAAATCTTATGACACTCCCTCCTATTCTACTCGGCCCAGATTGATGAGTCTGAGATCAAGCCCGTGTGGTATTATGAAGACCATTGTGCAAGTACCACCAAATCTCGAGGACACAACTATAAAGATGTCAAACTTTCAAGGATTTAGTCAAAAGATTCATTGATCAAGGTGATCTTCAAGTGGACAATCCAAATGCCTCACCCAACTAACCACTTGACATCTTTAAATAGAATTTCCAAAATAATGCACCAACAAGCCAAGCTACCTCTTCTACTAAAACCAAACCACCCAACGCTCACACCATAAATACTCTTCGACTACTAATCAAGAATAAATCACAGACAACTTCCTCTCCATCTTTGATCACATCTACTTCCATTTATATTGTTCATGTGTCTATTATGCCTACATCCTTCCCGACATCCACTCCTACCTCTCTGACAACTGCTAGAACCCCATTTGCAAATATATCATTCATGCCCCTAGAAACATTCCTCGAAGAAAAATTCCAGCCTATTTCTAGGTCTGAAGTTAGTCCTTCATCAACTCCTTACCAATTACATCCACTTCATCAATAGGATCAATCACTTCACCTATAGATATTCCACCCTTTCCCTATCATACCATCCTTAGAACCTTCACCAGTCCCTCCTCCCATTCTTTTACCCACATCAATTATTGTGGTCACATCCATGCCACCTTCTTCCTCCACACCAATTCCATCATTTGAGGAATTTTTAAAAACACTTCAGCTTGCAATGACCTCAAATGTTCCTTCCATATCATCAACACTATCTGATCAATCTCCACCTTTTGTAGATCACTTCAGACAAATGCTTCTTTCTACACCCGTGCCAACCATGACATCACCATCTGACCCTCTAGTTGAAATTTTTGTTACTCCTCCCAAGAGAGCATCCCCACATATGAAATCTATGACCACTTTTAGGGTTAAACAATCCAATGCAACATCATCTATTTTAGGACCACAAACATCTCAACCCACCAATCCAAAACCATTCAATACTAAAGCACCAACCAACTCCAAAACCAAATTCAAGCCACCAAAACATCAACATACTCAAATTTTTTACCCCAAACATCCAAGATATCTCATAAGGCATCCTCTAGCACTTTAGTTAGATCATATATGGAAATCTTCCAACACTTACTTCAAAACCTCCACAATCATGCTTCCACCAATCAAGGCCTTCGACCCGAATGGAAAGAATCCTTCATGGTTTAACTCTAACCTTATGTGTGTTTATCATCATACCCCTGGACATGATACTTTGAGCATTGTAGAGCACTCCAGGACCATTATCCATAAATTCATTGAAGAGAAAATACTTCCTCTTGGACCAAGCCAGTCCCTTCCTTCCACATCCAATCCAAAGATCATCTCACCTTCGGAGATGCTTCTTCCAAAGATGGTCCCCTTTGTTCACTAATGTTGTTCGGGTAACCACTCGATCTGCTCACGTGATCCCAAATCAACCTCCAAACCGAAAGCCAAGAATTTCGTCACCATTCCTCCTCCTAAGGAGTTAGCCACATCATCAACACCTAAGGTTTCCATCTTAGCAGCCCCTAGGCCCATTGAATAGAGTTTCACAAATAGCTTCCTCAGCTTCCTATTAAGATGTCACTTTACAAACTTATCTATAGCTCGAGATAATATACATGCTCTTATTGAATCCTTAAATCGTATTCTGACATCCATTGACAATTTTCGTCCCTTCGCATATCTTATAGGGGTTCTTACGGATTCTAAAACTACCATCTCATTCGATGATGCTGAAATTTCATACATTCCCCTGGAAGAATATGACCTTCCCCTCTTTATCATGGTTAGGATTAATGATACATTCATTCGGTGATCCATGATCGACATTGGGGAAAGCATTAATATCCTTCCATCACATACTTTTGACCAACTTAAGATACCAAAGGCATCTATCACTCAAACGCATGCAATTCTTCGCACTTTCAACAATGTCATCACTCCTACCTTAGGAATGGTCATTCTTCCCATCCACATTGGTGAGAAGATCCTTCATGTAGTATTCTACATCATTAAAGGAGAATTTCAATACAATGTTATCCTTGGATGGTTGTGGATTCGTGCCATGTGTTGCATCCCTTCTACACTTCATCGTTCCCTTAGGGGAAGATTTTGACACTTCCCAGGGATGCCCCTCCCTTTCAAGTGTGCAACATGACCTATAGACCAAATGATGTGCTCATTCCTAAGAATGATTCATCTATGCGATCTAGTATCTTGGCCATTCCCTTATCCAAACTCCTAAAAATGACTCTCTAGATAACATAATGGAAAAAATTACAATGGGGAGTATCGTCTCCTCACACTCAACACTCTTCCCACTCCTCACCATATCGATAGACCTGATAAGGTGCCTATGTACCAACCAGACATCGGGATGTTGTTCCCTTTGGTCCACCACATCTTCACACCAATATTATTTATGGTGGTTTTGATACCCCCTCTTCCCATATCAATGATATTCCACATTCCAAACCTTATATCAATGGTTTTGGATTCCTTAACAAACCATCGTTTTCTCACACCTATCTCCATCATTGTGCATGGAAAGGATTCAACATGGGACGTTGTAAGCATGGGCCACACAGCCATATTTCCAATCAGTGTTGTAAACCTCACAAAATTTTTGGTTAGGCTACAAGTAACATTCCTCTAACCTCATTCCACCATCTGAGATACTCACGGACATGCCTTCTACACCTCCTCCTCCATTTCTACTTTTGAAGACATGAATGTGTCTTCTCCACCTCCTCCATCATTTTTAACTTTTAAAGACATGGACATACCTTCTCTACCTTCTCCATCTCTTCTGAATCCTGAAGACATGAACATACCTTCTCTACCTTCTCCATATTTTTGGCTCTTAAAGACATGGAAATGGATGACACCATTTCTATTGCTTCTAATTTTTTTATAGTCTCCACCATTACTTTGGGATTGGTCACCTATCAGTGTGAAAATTAAAATAGGTCCCTTCCCCTTTTCCATCCGGAAATGATAGAAGAAGATTCTTCTACCATCGATGTCCTTTAGTGTGTTGATGATGACATCATTATCTCCCACATGGGGGTAGAGGATTCTTATATTCATAAGACCTTACCATCTGACACACCTACTCTTCTCAACGAAGCCACCATTGATGTCAATATCGGGACTCCTCAAGAGCCTCGCATTATCAAATTAGGCCAATCTCTTGATCCACATGAGCTTGAATCATTCACTTCCTTCCTTTCTCATCATAGTCGAATTTTCATGGTATTATTTAGTTATGTCATGTCTTGACCCTTTTATCTTCGTTCATAATATCATCACCTATCACAATGCTAAACCGGTAAATTAGAAGCTTCTCTACATGCATCCTTGCATTTCCCTCCTTATTAAAGAGGAGTTACAGTGCCTTCTTTATAACAATTTCATCATCCTCATTGAGTATCCTCAATGGGTTTCCAATGTTGTTTCGGTAGCTAAAGCATCTGGAAGAATTTATATTTGCACCGATTTTTTAGATCTCAATCTCATTTACCTAAAAGATTACTTCCCTCTTCCAAACATCGATTAGCTTATGGATCTTACCGCAGGTCATGAGATGCTTTCTCTCATGGATGGTTTCTCTGGTTACAATCAAATTCTCATCACACCAAAAGATCAACACAAAACCTCCTTCATTACTCCTTGGGGGACATTTTGCTATCGTGTCATGCCCTTCGGTTTAAAGAATGTCGGTGCTACCTATCAGTGGACCATGACTTATATATTTCATGATCTCATCCACAAAACCATATAATATTATGTCGATGATCTTTTAGGTAAATCTAAACATCGACATGACCATCTTTTCGTTCTCAAAGTCCTTTTCAAGCACCTTATGTTTTTTTCTTCATCTCAATCCAACCAAACTTGTTTTTGAAGTATTAACTAGAAAACTCCTTGGCTTTATCGTTTCTATCATGGGAATTCAATTTGACCTTGTAAAAATGAAAGAACTTATAAAAATTCCTCCTCCTTCCAATGTTAAGTAGCTTCGCAGCCTTCAAGGCCATCTCAAATCCATCTATCATTTCATCTCGCAGACCTTGGTCATTTTCAACCCTTTCATCACCTCCTTTGTTAGGACATATAATTCAATTGGGAACATGACTGCAGAAGGCTTTCAATGACCTTAATCATTATCTCATCTCCACCATTTCTTAAACCTCCACGTGAGGGGGAGCCCTTTTATTTATACATATCGGTTACTAATCATGCCCTAGGATCCATGTTAGTACATTGTGGTGAATAAGATCATGAGCAAGTTTTTATTACATCAGTTGCACCCTTCATGACTGTGAAACCCACTACACTAAAGCTAAAAGATATTTTTGCTCTCTTCTTTGCTACTTGAAGCTTTGGCACTATCTTCTTAATCATAAGATGTATGTCGTTACTATCTTCCATCTCCTTAAGATGATGCATTCTAAGCCATATCATAATGATCATATCACTCGGTGGCTCATGCTCATGTCTGAGTTCAACCTCAAGTTCATCTCTCAAAAATCTATTAAGGGCCAAGCTATTGCAGACCAATTAGTAGAATCCCCCCTTCCTAGTTCACATCTTCCTCATGAGAAATTTCCGGATGAATCCATTAATCAATTTCATCATGAATATGGCACTCTTAAATTCACTCTCTTCTTCAATGGCTCTAAGTGTCAATTTAAGGGGATATGTTCACATCCTCATCATTCTTCCTTGGGATACTCATATTCCAATTGTAAGAAAACACAATTATTGAGTGTACAAACAATATGGCATAATACGAAGCCCTAATTCTAGGTCTTGAAACCGCCACCTTTTTGGAGTCCAAATTATCAACATATATGGGGATTATGAACTTATAATCAAACAAGTCATAGGTGAATATCAATTTAAAAATGATACCCTTCAAAAATATCATGACATTTTTCATCTTCTCCTTGAAGACTTTGATTACTACAACATCCAAGTGGTTCCTAGATCAACCAATCATTTCAACGATACGATGGGATCTCTTTCATCTCTCATTCCATGGACAAAAGAATAATCCAAGCTTTATGTTTTTGTTCATCTTCGTGGTCGACCATTATATGAACTACCCCAAGTTAATATTGTTGAATCTAATTCATCAAACCTTTGGTATTCCCAAATATTTTATTATTTATCCAAATTCATCATTCTCCCTGATCTATCCAAGAACACTAGGAGGTATTTTCTTCAGTGCACCAACTGCTATGTGATAGTCAACAGCATGGATTTGACGGTGTTCTTTTTCGATGCCTTAAATCCCATGAAGCCTCTCGGGCCATCCAAGAAGTCCACGATGGTATTTTTGGTGGACACTTTAGTGGCTTAACCGTTGCTAAGTGCATTCTCCATCTTGGCTATTATTGGCCTTCCCTTAATCATGACTACTATGAGTATGTTAAGAAATGTGAAAAATGTCAACAGCATACCAATCTTATTTATATTCCTATTTAATCTTTGAATCGGCTCAGGACCTTTGGCCTTTTTGTAATGGGGTCTCGATCTCATTGGCCTTATTAATCCCCGCTCTTCACAACAACATCACTCTATCATCACTGCAACCAAATATTTCACTAAATGGGTGGAAGCAATCCCACTCACCTCAACCAAATCTAGTCCCATCATCAATTTTATCTACCAACACATCATTTGTTGCTTTGGTGTTCCTCACAAACTTGTTATGGTGAGCAAAAATCCCTTTAAAAATAAATATCTTAAGAAAATTTGTAATGCTTCCAACTCAGGTTCTCTTCTCCATATTATCCTCAAGCTAATGGCCAAGCTGAAGCTACCAATAAAACCCTTGAAACATTCTTGTCAAAACTATTGATCAAGCAGGTCATAATTGGCATCTCCAGTTCTTTCGCCCTTTGGTCCTATCGCACTAGTATTCATATCTTTATGGGGGCTACACTTTTCTCACTTTTGTATAGTTCCAAACTTGTCCTTCCCCTTGAATTTCAAATTTCATCCTTGCACTTGTCCCTTTGTGATTTCATCTTTGATGAAGACTATTTCCAAGCACGTCTAGCACAACTCAAGTTATTAGAAAAATCCTAGCTCCTCTCTCTTGAACACCATCATGTTTATCAAGAGCGCATTAAACATGCTTACAATAAGCACCTTAAAAAACATGTTTTTAATGTCGGTTACCTTTTCCTCAAATAAAATCAGAACATCACCACTCTAGAAAGGAGCCAACATGGAAATTTTTCCCCTAATTGGATTGGACCATACATTATCACACATAAGTATGGGTCGGGATCCTATCAATTGGCCTCCCTTGATGGTAAACTAGAAGTGGAACCTCTTAATGCATTTCACTTGTGACCATTCTACTATTATCACACCTACCAATACTCTTAGTCATATTATTTTGATTATTCCTCCATCTTATCCTCTTCCATCTCTCATTGTGATTATTTTGAACCATGCGGTCTTCCGTCACTTCCTAATGTGACCTTAAATGTGGACACCACGGCTCTTCTCATAACATATTACTTATGCAAAATTTCTTCCCTCTTAGTGAGAACCCATGATCATCACATCCATCACCCTCCTATTCACCTATTGGAACCATGCAAAGGGCACAAGGGGTCTCTTGTACGTTCATTATCCCCTCTTAAGTGGTCTACTTAGCTAGTCTCATCTCCCCCATGTACAAAAAATCAAATTTCAGGGATTCTCAAACCAAAATCAAATTTATAAAAATGTACTAATCGCTCGAAGGATAATTCTTCATGCAAAAAAAAAAAAACATGCAAATAAAAATCAAAATCGAAGAAATAGACTTATCCCTCAAGGAAGGTTACCATATATTACTCTTTCTAGCTATATTATGTATAAAGTGGACCATACCCTCGAAGGATGGCTACTCCTTATGGCCTTTAAAGGCTTCCCACATTGATCAGCCTTTCATCGTATTAGCATCTGAGAAATCTTCCCGTATTGATTAGCTTTCTCTTTCCCCTTCCCAGAGTTGGGGCATAGTTTTAGGGAACACCACTTTTAGAGAACCCTCTTCCCTTATACAAGTACATCTCAAATCCCTTTGTCATGTTGACATTAGGTTTATGAGTTCATTTCATCCATCCTTCTTATGATCTTTGGTATGACCAACTGTCATTGGTTGCATATACTAACATTTGTTTTGGTCGCATGTGCCTTGTGTTACCTAGATCCCCTTCTTGTTTACCTCCAATGCAGTTAGAGGCATATTTTCCTCATGTATTCCCGATATGACATAATGTCATCCATACCCATAGGTTTCCATAGTTAAAGTTTCATCTTATCCAAGCACCTCCTCGATATTATTCAATCTCTCTAACATTCAAGTCCTCCTTTGAGGCCATATTTATTCCCCTGGGCATTTTAATCAATCTTTCATTTCTTTATTTTCTTTCACAGCCCTATGTACGTTTTCCCTCCGAAATGTTAATCCAATCTACTCTTAAAGACCACATTTGTGGCCATATTCATTTTTCTTATGGGAATTTAATCCAACATCCGATCCCATCCAATCTACTCTCAAAGTCCACATATGTATCCATATTCATCTTCCCTTCGTGAATTTTAATTCTACATTCAAATCATTAATTTATACATTAAAAGTCCTACCGGGCCATACTTATTCTC
Source organism: Taxus wallichiana var. yunnanensis (assembly GCA_018340775.1). NCBI lineage: Eukaryota > Viridiplantae > Streptophyta > Pinopsida > Cupressales > Taxaceae > Taxus > Taxus wallichiana. Next base: position 444,736,121 of record CM031242.1, read on the forward strand.
TCGGGTATTTTATGTTACAATCCAATCCAATTTGCACACAAAGTCCACCTTGTGGCCATACTTTCCCCTTGGGGCATATTATTTCATCACCCACTTTTTCATTTTTCCTTCTCATCCATTTTTCATGTCCTGTACTAGGGCACCATACCTTTCATCCTCATCCCTTGTAAATGCATACCTTTTCACTTGATTCCTTGTGTACGAAGGATTTCACATACCTTTTACATTTAGTTGTGCATACTTTGATGTTTTCCTATGACCCATTGGTCATCGCGGTTTGCATCCATACTACAGTGGTCTTCACCCACTCCGGTCCATAGAATGTTATAGCCCGTCTCTATTGAGAACAAAATTTTCCTCTATTTATGTGATATTGGAGTTTCCGCTATATTTTTATTGATATTGTGATTCCTTTTTGATTGGGCCATCTTGCCTTGTAATCGTTTTACCCATTTTTCATTACCCGCCCGCCCTTTATCATATACCTTTTTCAAATGCATCATCGATTTCCCTTGACATCATCGATCCCCATTTGAGGGGGAGCTCATCATCTACCATTCATCAATCCTCATCCAACCTCATCATTGTTTTCTTCTCATAGTTTGATAATCCAAACCACTCAACAAAAAGGGGAAAATGCGAGACACCTAAATTCAAGTATCTATACCCTTAACACCCGCGTGAGCATATTTATTTTATTCATCCACCTTAATTTAATTTAAATAGCCCATTACATATAACCATAATTAATTCATATTAATAAATTAATTCCCATTAACTAATTATTACCCATCACCTTGCCCTAATGGAATTTTTGCATCCCAGTGATTTTTCTAACCTATTTATATCTCCAACTCACCTATGATGCATCTTCTTCCCACATACATGATTTAATGAATTCAGCCAACTCTTAAAAAATCCAAAATCACAAAACATATAGTCCTATTGGGAACCTTTCCCACGCAATCGGTGGTGATCCAACCCAATCATTTGTCAACCCTATAAAATTGAATGCTTCCTTTCCATAATCAAAGGTGGAAATCATCGGATGCATAAGAACATCCAGGATTCTTCGATACCTTTGGACTCTCTCTCCCATGTTTGAGCATTCTTGAAGTAGTCACAAACCATCCAAACCTCCATCGGATGTGTCTGCATCACTCATGACCATCTTTCATGAGATTATCATTGTTTTTATACTACTTTAATCAGTTTTTTATGATATTGTCATTACTCTTCTTGTAGCTAACATTTTCAGGAAAAAATTAGTTTCTGAACATCTAAGGATCACTCTGCATCCTTCTATTTCAGCTCCTTTTCTTGCAGGTTACTTTTCTAGCTTTCTTTTTCTCGGCTAAATCTCTCTTGCTATAATCATCATTTCTCATATTGATTCGCCACTAAATTTTCCCTCTACAACTTTGATTTTTACTTCCATATCCATTTCCATTCTCTTCATGTACTTTGTACCTTCTCCAACCTACTAAAACCACCATTATGTCCCTCTGTTGTGTCAGATCTAACCTATTTTCATTCTAGTCTTTGTCGCTTCACCACGGTCATCGTCGATCGTCGGTCTTGATTTCCAATGCTCTTTTTCAATCTTCATTTTTGTTATATTTCAATTTCTTCTTCCTCAAGTTTATCTTGTAGGTTGATACCAACATACATAAGCCCTTGTTATATCTAGATTACTTCCATATATTACAAGGTCTCAGTATATTTTAGTTATTTTTCCGGATCCTCTTGCCCAAGTCGTCGTTGACCTATACCAAGAAATCATTAACTTATTGTTGTTTCAATCAAATCAGATCTTAGATCAGATTTTAATTATTCTCGGATTTAGTATATTCGTGTCTCTCGCATGACATCTATTGTCCTTGTTTTATTTCACTCTTTCTAAAAAACGGGGTTGATATCCTTAAAAGGAAGCTAATCACTTCCTGGAACTACATCGTTGGGCAACCCCGCATAAATCTATCTAGTCAATCATGATTCATTTCATCTTATTTGTAGATAATCAAAATGGAATCATCCATTGTATTCTCGTACATCCATCATACATATGAGGTAACATAAACCCTCCATCATTTCTGAGTTTTGTAATTTCTTTAGTAGCTAACTCATTAATTTGAAACGAATGAGAAAATACTACAACACCTTCCATAAGTTTTTTAAATCATTTCTTGTTATAGGTGTTTAAGCTTTATCTCATAAATTCTTGTCATGGTGCTTAATGTTCTTGAAGCTTGATGTCATCGTGTTGAGGTCTATGATTATCTAAAGTAAGGCCTTAGATTGGAAATGCTTGTATCTTAAGGTCTATGAGTATGTTATGGCATCAAATGATGTTTCAAGGTGTGTGTGGATTCAAATGTATTGTATTGTGATAATTAGTGTCAGATATTGTGAAAATGTGAGGTATTGTCCAATTTCTTAAGTCATGATAAGGTCCAATTTTTCAATATCAAGGTTTGTTTGTCATCTATGAGTAATTTGGTCTGATTGCAGAGTATGGTGTGTCTCTTCAAGGGAATTATGATCTACTTAAGGAATAATTCCTCTCATGGTGTCTCGAATTATAGAAATTTTGGTATCGCTTAATAAGGTTTATAATTTGGCTAATCAAAGTAAGAAATGTGTAATTTATCCGAGCATCGATTCATGTCATATTGTATAACTCTTAAAGTAGCATAAGCATGTCTCTTTGTCAAGTGAACTATATATTTATGCTATGAGTTTTGTAGTCTTGTGTGAAGTAAGTTTATCTTTGTCATATGTCGATATCCGGGTTGTATCAAAATTACATGTCTATCATATATATCAAGTGTTTTGGGTGTATATTGCAAAATCAAAAGGCATTATTGTGTCTCATACTAGTGTCTTGAGTTTTTCAGGAATATGGGATCTCATTATGTCTCAAGAGTAAAAGGGTGATCTTCATGAGTGTTTTATAAAGCTAAGTCATATATTGTAAAATTCATCTCATTTTGAAGGGAAAAAATTTGGAATGTAAAGGAACTCTTTCAAAATTGTTCCAGAACTTTTGTGAGTTGCAGGCCTTGATTTTTGGCATTTGGTAAAGGATACTTGCCTTATGCCTATACTGTAATGGATTGTGTATCATTTAAGAAATAAAATTGGTGTTTTACGATTTTTCTTACCCTAGCTTGAGTTGTATTGCATTCTTTTGCTTTCATTACATTTACAGGTATATTGTGCATATTGTGTTCTTTTGCAAGATTAAAATTCGTTGTGCCTGTGAGGATGGAGATCCAAATGTTGTTTCGGACTATGGAACTTTTTTCTGTCCTCTCGCACTCTGTTTGCTCCCCATTTTCACTCACTTAGGATCTCTCCACTCCCTTAGTTTAGAACTTTCATTTTATGCATATCTCTCTTCCTGGTCCTTGGAATTCTAGGCTAGTGTTAGAATAGTTACATTTTCCCTTTTTAGGAGTAGTTTTAACATTAGAATAGGTAGAGGAATAAGATTTATTTGAAGGTTTGTCTCAAATTTCAGGGTCCCACACCTTGAGAAAATCCCATGTTAGTCAAAAGTAGGTTTCGTAATTACAAATCCTAGGCGTTACTTTTTGACATAATAGTTTTGCACGCCTTAGGTGGGACTAGAAGTCAATGCTTTCATTTCATCAAGTTTGGATGTATATCTTGGTGAGATTCTATCCTTTAGAGGATCTACAGCAACACATTTGGTGACTCCAAGAAACAATATCTATTGGTTTAAGCAGTAAGTATCTCAGCCTATGAGAAGAATTCAAACTCGGTCAAAAACTAGAGAAGGTGTTTTTGAGTACTTACAGCTATCTTCAGGCCAAGGAAGAAGGAGAAGAAGAGTTCAGAGATCACCATCTCCATCAAACAGAACCTTGTCAATTCCTCCACTTGGTAGGCCATTTATTCAATCAACTAGAGATCTTAGACCAATCAGAATGGCTCATCAAGAACCACCATAAGGACTACCAAATCCCTTTGAAATTTTCACAAGAAGTATTACACTTTCCCTCAATGCACAAAATCGGGTTCCAATGGTGGCTTTAAAGAACATTCCATTCTTTAATGGATAAAATCATGTGACACTAATTGACCACATTCAATACATTGAAAATTTTTGTGCCATACATGAAACTACTGGGATGGATGTTGCAGTAAAAATCTTACCTTCTTCCTTCAATGGAAAAGCTTTATAATGGTTTAGAAGCTTAGGAGCAAGAACAATTCTGAATTGTGATCAATTATGCACATCTCTTTGTGACCAGTTTGGGGAAAGGGGAGATAATTTATCCCTTTTGGAGTAGCTGACTACAATCAAAAGAGAACCAAATGAACAAATGGATTACTTCAATTTCAGATTTTAAAGAATGTGGGACATGATTCCAATTACCGTAAGACCAACTGCAAAGGTGCATTTCTCTATTTCCTTAAAGCTCTTAATTTTGATATATCTATCATGATACAATCTATGGGAGGGATAACCTTACTAGGAGCTTATGCCATAGTCATAAGGGCTGAGAATTGACTAATTCAAGTCGGTAAACTTGCACCTAGGCCACCTATTCCTATTTATCCAAAAATGGGGAACCCTAGGTCTAGAAAAATAGTTAAGTTATCCCCTATTCCTACCCCTAGAAGTCAAAGTTCCAATGAGGTTTCTACCTCTTATCCTAGTACCTCAATTGAAATCCAAGAATTTATGAAACAATTGCAGAACCTAGGGAATGAATTGATAGCCCTCAAGAGGTAGAAAGTCCCAAATTTTAGACCTTATCAACCTCAAGCCCAATCAAATAGGGCCGTATATCAGCCTAATAGACCTCTTATTCAATCTACAAACAAAAAGCAAGGACAACCCCAAATGCTAGGCCATTTTAGCCATACAATCCTAATACACCTTCAACATCCCAAGCCTTGGTTCCAGTCTAGAATAACATTACACAGAATATGAGAGGTGTTTTCCTTGTTGTCAACCCCGTAATAAGGAAGCATGTTTCAATGGTATGCTAAACTAGGCCTTGATGGTATAAATCATTGGTGTGTCTCAAGAAACAACTCAAGAAGAAAATCAGCAATAGGTAGCTACTCAAGAAGCACCTCCAAGTGAGACTACACTTGTGAACTAGAAAGCTAAGGATTTTTACGATGAATCAATCTCCTACTCAAGTTTGTGCAGCCAACACAAGGTATAAGAAAAATAATGTATATGAGCGGCGTCATCTAGCACGGGTGTTTCTCAACCTTCTATCACACCTCAAGGAGTTAGTAATTCAAATGTCACCCTAAGTTTACAAAATCATCATAGAGTACCTATTGTATCATCTCATGTGCAAGAGAAGGTAGTGCCAAAAATGGTTGCAAAAAGATAATCCATCTCCATTCAACATCATTGACCACATGAAGAAAACAAATGTAAGCATCTCTATGTGGGAATCATTGAAAATTTTGCAACAAAGGGATCTTTTGCAAGCATCCATAGCTAACTTGCCCATCTCAAATGAGTCACCCAAGGACCAAGAGAAGGTCCTCACCAATGTAGTGTAACAAAAAGAGGGTCAACCAAGCATAAATATGAATCCTCCACCATTTTATGTGTCCTTGATTATTGGGAATAATCTGGTACACAACTACATGATTGACTTAGGGGCAAGTAGCTCAGTGATGCTAAATCAAATTATATATCAGTTGGGTCTCAATTATGAAACCATTTCTAGAGGGGTGGTACAATTGAATGGGACAACAATGGGAATTTTGGGAATCATAAAGGGTTTGAACCTCACATTGCATATGTGTTCTAATGTTACAGTTCAACAAGACATATCAGTTATTGACTTGCCTCCACTCTTTTCCATGTGCTTGTCAAGGGATTTCACAGCTAAAATTGGCGGGTACTTATCAGCTGATTGGTCCCACATTCCTTCCAAGAAAAGGTATGGAGATAAATCCACAATCCAATCTAATTCAATTGTCAATTTTCATATTGAGCCATATGTGTGAAGTCCAATCAATTCCAACAGCTCAGCTTTTGATCAAGAGGACTTCCCAAGCACTCAGGATGAAAATACTAAGGTTGGAGGCATCCCAGATTTGATACTTGATGAGTGGGTTCACAAGAGGCATGGATATGATCCATTCAAAGAGATGGAGGAAGCTGAATTTGGAATTTACTACTTGCACAAAGAAAATCAACCTCTCACTAGCATCACCAAACCAGATGGAAAAGATGGCAATAAAGTTTAGTAGTTGTTTTTTAATGGTTTGAGGAACAAGCAAGGTGTAGTAGGAGGAGAAATGTTGGTATCCCCCCCAAGGTATGAAATATTACTCCACTTTTAGATTTCAATTCATTTTCTCAAATAACACATATCAGTATGAAGCATTATTCCATGAATTACATTGGGCAAGAGGAAGGAATATAAAACATTTGCAAGTCTTTGGGGATAGTGAATTAATAATGAACCAAGTTAGAGGTTCCCATGCATGCATAAATGATCTTCTCAAAGTACATAATCATAGGGTTTGGGACCTCTCAAAGGATTTTGATGCCCTCAATATCCAGGCCATTCCTATAAAATAGAATGAAGTGTGGATAGGCTTGCGATGTCGGGAAATGTTTGATATGTTTTATAGTATCAAAAGTGATAAAACACAGCCCCATATTAAGGTGGTTTTGAGACCAATAGTTCCAGATAACAAAACAAGATGGAAAGTGTTTGAGAATGATCAAAAATCATAATCTTCTTGCAGGGACAAGCTGAATTCTCCACTAAGAACCAAGACAAATTCAAGTAGTAGTATGGTGATCAAGTAGTCCAGGTGAAAACAAATAAGTTGTCAAAAGGCTTGGTGATTCTAGAGTCAATATTCAATCCTAATGATCAATTCCAGAAAGAGAAACAAAAATATCACGGTCAAAGGAGAAGATTTAGAGCCCATTTTAGTTGGAGAGGGAAAAGTGCTTCAGATTAGCAAGGTTAATACTAATCAAGAAAAATCTGATTTCATATAGCTTTTCCAAGAATTCCCTTATGTATTTGTTTGGAGTTATGAGGACTTGGGAGGATTTAATCCAAAGATAGAAAAACACACTATTGAACTGGATCCAGAATCTAAGCCCATCAGGAAAAATCAAAGGTCGGTGAACCCTCATAAAGATCCTCTCATGAAGAAGGAACTGAACAATCTCATTGAGGAAAGCATCATCTTTCTGATCAAACACTCTTCATGGTTTTCTAATCTCGTACCATTCAGGAAAAGAAATGGCGAGATCAGATTGTGTGTGGATTTTCGGGACTTGAAGAGAGATTCACTCAAGGACCACTAGCCACTCCCTTCAATGGAGAAAATCTTGCAGGTAGTAGCTCATTCAAAAATATTCTCACTCCTAGATGGCTACTTAGGTTATAACCAGATTATGGTGAAAGAGGAAGACCAATTCAAAACATCCATCACTACAAAATGGGGAATGTACGCTTATAGAAAGATGCCATTCAGATTATTAAACACTCGAGCTACATTTTATATGTCTATAGACATGGCATTCAAGGGGTTGATAAACAAGATAGTTCTTTTGTACTTAGATGACATCACTGTATTTTCCAAGAATACAACAAGTCACCTCCTCCACCTCAAGAAAGTGTTCCAAAGATGCAAGAGATTTGAAGTGTCTCTAAATCTGAAGAAGTGTATATTCTAGCTCATGAAGGAAAGATCTTAGGCCACATTTTTTTAAATAAGGGTTGCCAATTGGTCTAGAGAGGGTAGAAGCCATTCGAGCATTGTCATTTCCTAGTCATAAGAAGGCTCTCCAAAGCTTCTTGGTGAAAATGAATTTTTTAAAAGGTTTGTTCTAACTTTGTTAATCTTATCAAGCCCCTAACATTGATGTTGAAAAGAGAATGGATTTCAAGTGGACTATTGAAGGAAAAGAAAGCTTTGAAGCTATAAAGTAGGAAGTTATATAGGCTCCAACCCTCATAAATCTATATTTTTCAAAGTACTTTATTCTCTATGCTTTCGGTGGCATAGACATAATATCTTATGTACTAGTAAAACTAAATCAAGAAGGACTGGAGCATCCTAATGGATTCTTCAGCCAGGGCATTCAATATTATGAGGTGAGGTATTTCTCTATTGAAAAACATTTCCTTGTTGTGATAAGATCTTTAAATAAATTCACGAATCTAGTGTCGAATAATAGAATTCATTTACTAGTTTCACATGCGAGTGTGAAAGATTTTATTTTGAACAAGGACCTCAATGAGAAAAGGGCTGTTTGGATAACCAAGGTCATGGAGTACGACATTGATATCAATGTGACCAAGATGGTAAGAGGAAAAGGCTTGTGTGAATAGATAGTTTCAAGTCTGCATGAAGATTATGTTACAAATATATTTTGACATTACTAATAAATTGTAATATTATTAATAATGAGTTTATAGAACTCATATTAATAATATAGTTGTAATAGTTAGTATTAGTATTCGGGTGAGTTGTGAGAATGATTCACGTAGCTATTTCGAGAGAGAGTGCCCTCAAATCCATAATAACAAGGGTAAGGCTCCAATTTTAGAGCCTATAGTTTGTGACCTCAAACATAGCCATCGAATCTATGCAACGGTCAAGAACCGCCAAGCGAGCACTAGGGCACGGTGATCGAGACTCCGAGTAGCATTGATGGTTTCCCTACCTCTATTTTGTTTGATTCCGTCTCGCTCGATTATTGTATTGCACCATATTTTGTAGAGCAATGTAGGTTGGTGGTAATTAGTAAGGTCCTTAATTAGGATGTCGAAAAGGCTTCTAGGTCCAAGATCTTAGTAGACTCCTTAGTCAAGGAGTGCTTAGTGGACCTAAGACCCTTTACCATTTCCTTGGATCTTCATATCCTTCCTTTAGGTTCTTATGGTGTGATCTTGGGCATGGATTGGTTATCTACACACAAAGCTAGATTTGATTATTACAATAAGGTCATATCTTTTGTAGATGATTGGGGAGTTGAGTCGGTGATAGCTAGAGTTAGGAGACCCATCTTGATTTGAATTATTTCTGCTATGCAGCTTAAGTGGTGTGTGCGGCGTGGGTCTCAATTTTATGCTTTATAGTTAGTGATAGGTCAGAGGATGAGGCTAGAGGATATTCACTTGATGATCACCCCAATTTTTAGGATTTTTCATTTGTATTTCCTAGTGAGCTGCTCGAGTTGCCTCCCCCACGTGAGATAGACTATCACATTGACTTGGTTCTGGGAGCGGATCTTATCTCACATGCTCCATATAGGATGACCACCCCTGAGCTATGTGAGCTCAAGTTACAGCTTGAGATCCTTCTTGAGAAAGGCCTAATCCATCCTAGTGTATCTCCTTGGGGTGCACTAGTGATTTTTGTGAAGAAGAAGGATGGATCCTTATGGTTGTGTGTGGACTACAGATAACTGAATAAAGTAACGATCAAGAATCATTACCCCCTTCCTCACATCAATGATTTATTTGATCAAATAAAGGGGGTAACATTATTTTCTAAGATAAATATTAAGTCGAGGATACCATCAACTGAGAATTGCAGAGGCAAATATCCATAAGATAACTTTCCACACGAGATATGGCCACTTTATGAGTTCACGATGGTACCTTTTGGTCCGACGAACACCCCTACATTATTCATGAGTTTGATGAATCAAGTGTTTAGTATTTTTTGGAGCACTTCTTGTTCATGTTTCTTGATGACATTCGATATACTCATGTATGAGTGAGGATCACGAGGAGTACCTTCGGCAGATTTTGTGGTGTCTTTGTGAGTAGAAAATTTATGGGAACCTAGAGAAGTGTGCCTTTTCCAGTCATAGGTTTAGTACTTGGCTCACATAATTTATGAGGAAGGTATCGCATCGATCCTTCCAATATTAGAGCTATTATTGATTGTCCTGCGCCAACCAATGTGGTAGAGGTGTGCGCAATTTCATGGGGTTGGCGAGGATATTACCGGAGATTTATTTAGGACTTTTCTCAGATTATACACCCCATCACTTCCCTTTGATGGAAAGGGAAGAAATTCATTTTTTCGATAGATGTGAGAAGGCCTTTACAACATCGAAGGAATGCGTTATGAAAACATCGATTCTTGTTGTTCCAAACCCACAAGGATAGTTATTTTTTACACGATGTTTCTTTGGCATGATTAAGAGGTGTTTTGATGTAGGAGGGGCGTGTAGTCACCTTTGAGTCTCGCAAACTCAAGGCTTATGAGCTCAATTATCCGACACATGATCTTGATCTTACAGTAGTTGTGCATGCTTTGGTTCGGTGGAGACATTTCCTTGTAGGCGAAGATTCATTCTCGGCATTGATCACTTGAGTCTCGCCACCTCTTCACACAACCCAATTGGAATGCTCATCACCGAGTTGGATGGAGTATCTATTAGAGTACGACATGGAGATAGAGCATGTGAAGGGGGAGGAGAATGTGGTTGTTGAAACTTTGAGTAGAAAAAGACATTTGATTATGGCTACTTCAAGTGGGTATAGACTTGCGGGGCAAGATTTTGTGATAGCTTTCACAAGACAACTTCTACCTTACAGCTAGAAAAGAGATTGAGTCTCAATGACCCCTTGAGGGGAAGTTTGATGGATTTTCCTTAGAATTGGTTGGAATTATCAAAAAAAACTCCGGATCTATATACTTATGGATGGAGGTTTGATATAGGATATCTTGGCATAGGCTCATCATGCACCTTATTGAGCTCATTTATGGGAAAAGAATAAGCATGCCACCTTGAGGTAGTTGTACCATTGGAGAGGTCTCAAGAGAGATGTAGCTTACTTTTTGCCATGATGTTTAGATTGTCAGAGGATGAATTTTGAGCATCAGCATCTAGCTAGCCTTCTCTACCCGCATGATATACCGAAATGTAAATGGGACACCATTTCCATGGAATTCAATAGGGCTATCGACGTCAATATACCACCACGATTTCATCATGGTCATGATGGATGGATTAACAAAAGTGGATCATTTTTATCTAATGAAGACCACCAATTCATCTTGTGAAGTAGAGTGAGTATACTTAGATGGAATTTTTAGACTACATGGGATTCTGCAGAAGATTATTTGCGATAGCGATCCCTTATACACATCTTATTTTTGTACTACCATCTAGTACACCCTTGGGATGAGTATCAAATTAAGTACAACATATTATCCTTGGACAAATGCACAGAAGGAGTGGGTGAATCAGATTTTATAGGAAATGCTTCAGATGTATGTCATGGACCATCAGTTGAGGTGGGAGGAGAACTTGTACTTAGTGGAATTTTCCTACAAAAATAGTTTCCAAATTTTTATTGGTATGGCTCCATTTCAGGCACTATATTGAAAGGAGTGCAAGACACCATTGATTTGGGATAGGTTGGAGGATAGGGTTTCTCTTGGGACAGCCTTATTACAAGATATGGAGTAACTAGTTGTCATGATTAGACAAAGACTATAGGAGGCTTAGGATAAACATAATAAATATGTAGATCAATGGATGACAAGTTGTAGTTTTGAGGTGGGCATGAAGGTGTTTCTTTTTGTTAGGAAATATAAGAGCCCTATCCATTACGAAAAAGGCTATAAGCTTGCTCCTAGGTTTGGGGGTCCCTTTCACATCTTGGAGTGTATCCGTCCTTTGGCCTATCATCAAGCATTGGCACAAAGCTTGTCTCACATCCACAATGTATTTCATGTTTCTATGCTTAGGAGGTACATTCCATATCATTCTCATGTATTGGATTGGACCGCATTATAAGTGCATGATCAAGGACAGGTGATGGTGAATCCCATTTGTATTTTATAGCGTAAGACCATGGGCCTTTGAGGAAGAGAGATTGATCAAGTTCACGTCTAGTGGGATCGATACGATGAGACAACAACTACGTGGGAGGATGCCACACCCTTGAGAGCACAGTTCCCACATTTGTTCCAGTGACTTCTAGAAGGAATTCGAGTCTAAGAAAAGGGGGATGTAGTACCTATTGATGGCGAATCACAGCACCCATGAATGTCTGCAACTCGATGGGTTGAGACTCTCAGTGTGATTGCATAACATGGAGCTTTTCCCAAGTGTGGGACCTTGCGAAATCGAAAAATCTCTCCAGATGAAGGCCGGTTCCTATTCCTCTATTCAGATGCACATATAAAAATGTAGAGGGTTTACTCAAAAACCTAAACTAACTTTCCAAGGAGACAGGGTAAGAAGATGCATAAAATAAAACCTAAACTAACAAAGGTGATGCACCGAGGAATGAAGAACACCTATCTTGCCAATAAACACAAACCATTAAAATGTAATGCAAGATCATGCACATATAACAAAATTTGCAATGAAAGATCAGGAGGATGTAAATGAACATAGAGAGGGTTGAGAATCATCCACAGACATGCATTATTTTCTCCAAAGATTGATACAATACACTACAAAATGCCAAGAGGAAAAGTTGCATTACAGTTTTAGATGGGAGGTTGGAACTCCACAAATTCACCTGCCAAAGAGAAGAGGGGAGGGGTAAAACAAAAATGTCCAACCTTTAGAAATAAGCCCCTCCTTATAATTTATAGGAAGAATGAGAGAGGGAAGAGAGAGGAATTCCAAATCTACCCCAACCACCTCCAGATTGTATTTAATTCATCTCATTATGGTGGTAGCTGAGAACCCTAGCAAACCCAAAAAATGGTGAACCGTATTTTGCATTTTGAAGAACTTGTTCTCAACTAATTAAATATATCTAGTTTTATTTAGATAAAGGACCTTGTAAGCTTTCCGAAAAGTCCCACCTTGCATGAATATGAACTCCCTGTAAAAAGTTATGGCCATTTGAATATCTGGGTCAGGGTTTACTTCCTGTCAAGTTTGGAGTGTCAGCGCTCAAAATGTTACACCTCCTGAAGGTGCGTCTTGGCACACCCGTCCTCATGTCAACATACTCTTAAGTGCACCATAGGTGCTGAAAATGTGGTGTCAACATTTTTTGATGTGCGCCTCCAACCTGCGCCATGGGCGCGACTTTTTCCATGTCGACATTTTCTGGTGTGCGTCTCCAACCTGCACCATGGGTGCAACTGGTGGCACAAATAAATGTCAGGTTTTGAGTTTCTTTGATTTCCATATTCTTCTGTTTGTCTATATTTACCTGGGGTGGAAGATATATACAACAGTACCCACTCCTCTTCAACATTGATATTACTCCAATTTTTATTATTTTCGATTGGAGCCATCGACATTGTTATCATATTGATCTTTAGACATTGATAGATGGACATTATTATATTTTATTACCTTATTTGATAGACATTATGGATGTTATATAGTTATGACATGATGAGATTTACAAGATGGATTATATACATGGATTGACATATTAGTGTTTGACAATCTTGAGCTACTACTTTGTATTGACACCTTGGATTTGATACATAGATGCTGTTATCTATGATTTTGTTAGTTTTGTGATCTTATTGATAATTAATAAATGAATAAAATTGAAATATTTAGAATTGTGAACAATTGGTGAATTACTTAATTTTAGTGGCGGTTTAGTGATGATATTGATGATGTGAATTGATATGTATATGTCTGCATTTTATTATCTCAATGTCATTAATACGGCCATGAGGCTAGAACGGTATTGATTTGATTTTTAGAGGCATTTTCAACACAACAAAAAAAAGGGGATAGGAGACCAACAATGAAGGAATTTGGGGTATTGGCAATAGATCACCTTGGCAACTAGTATAAATGTATGATGTTATTGTTGTTAATTTGTTAAGAGGTCCCCATTGGGGGATGACCTCAAATGTAACCTTGGGTAAAAAAATATTCCCTTTTTGGTTTTATTTATTTGTGAGTAATTGTATTTTTGTTAATATTGTGAGGCACTTTTATTATAGTTGTTAAGTACTCCATTTAAGTTAATTAGACTTTATTAATTAGTGTAATTTAGGATGTGACAAAAGGGGGTAATTAATGTGAGTTGGTAGTCTTGGTTTGTGTTGGATTTGAAAGAATTTAATTACTTTTGAGTGTTGTGCACTCAACCTTGCATGCAAATTTCAGATTTTGACTTTCAAGCCAATTTTGGAGGCTTGTGGGACAAGTTAAGCTTGTCCCACACCTCTTAAAGTCACCCACCCAATATGCCTATGATGTGAGGGGATTATTTTAGGCCTTGTTGGTTGCTCAAACATGCACCCATTTCTCGGATCTCGGAAGGTTCGAGGTGTTTGAGAGCACAATGGAATCGACCCCAAGTTGTGGGATATTACATGCTTGGGACGGATCTCTAGAGAAGGTCGGTTCCTCTACCTACCTCTAACTACTACGCTACTCCTAATGCTGAAAGAAAATCCTAGACTAAACATGCCAAGGGACTAGGGATAGAAGAATGCGCATAAAGGGGAAATCATAAGCTAAGGAAGGTGATAGCACTAGAAGGAAAGGGTCGATCTCTCTCTACGAGTGGCAAAGGAAACAGAGAGGGTGCGAGAGAAGAGGGCGGATGGTGCGTGCCATATATCAACACACAGTGTCGGCCTTCTAGCATGCACAACACATGAATGTGGGGAATTTAAGCAGAGGAGTATGCATAGCATGCCAGAAAACACAAACAAAGAGACGAGATGTAATAAAACTAAGAGAGGGAAGACAGGTGTTCCACAAAACATGATTTCATTGCTTAAGGGATGCACAATCATTTACAATCACAATATGAGGCAAGAATACATTGCAGAGACCACGCCAAGGTGAGAGACCCATGGGAATTCAGCCACCATTTTGACATGGTGTTGTTACAACAAGGAGGGATATTTTTACAAAGCAAAACTCTGTTATTTATAGAAGAAGGATAGAAGACAAGGAGAAAGAGAAGGAAACTCGGATTCAAATCTTCAACCACCAATAACCAGTGATAAATGCTTGCAAATCCACCTGTAAGGCTATCAGATGCACTTCCTCATGTCTGTTTGGCATGTGGAATAAGGAAGAATGCAAGATATGATGAAAACTACTGGTTGAGGTCGATTGGATGTGTGCATTGATGAGCTAAGAGACATTTTCCTATTTTTTACTAACAAATCCTACCTATATTTTAATTTGAAAATTCCAACGTGTAGCTTGTGTCAGCAGATCCTTGACAAGTCTAGGTGCATGCTAATCTGAGCTCTGTAGAAAAATATACGGCTTTCAGAAGATGTCAAAGTTTTCGGCTCACACAAAACACATGGTGAGCGTGGATTGACCGAATAAATCAGTCAACTGGTCATTTTTTTTGTCTTTTATGCCACATTTCATGCACTAATTGGTTGTCCATTTTCGGCACGCTATTGGCATGCTTTTATAGGTTGTGTGTAGCAAACTCAAGTCTGATAGAAGATGATATGGCATAGTGACTAGCGCAGAAGAAGGCACAAGGTGTGGGAGTGATAAGTAAGTGCGTGAAAGGGAAATAGAGGGGAGGCGAGCGTACAGGAGGAAGTCATACTTGTAGAAGGAAAGTATGGAAACAAGACGTGAGCATTCAACTAAAGGAAGGTGCGTGAAGGAAGAAAGAAAAGAGGATGCGCGAAGGAACTAAGTCAATGTAAGCGTGTAAGAGGAGTGTCAGGGACTTTGCTGATTGGAAGGTAATTCTGCAGAGGTGCGCGTAAGGAGTACACAATGAGATAGGAGAGAAAGAAAATGCGCAAGAGGAAGGCACGCAAGGGAAAATGGAAGGAGATAGAAGAATGTAAAAGGGAGCGGGAAGGTGCATAAGGGCATGTAGAGGAACTGTAACTATTCCAAGGTGTAAAAGAACAATATTGAGTGCACGCACATGAAATTTGAAACATCGAGTCGGGATGAGAATATAAGCTATCCACATAACTAGGAGAGTTATTTGGATAATAGTTTTGCAAATTTTGGAGGCCATTTTCCTACTAGATGAAGAGGCCGGTGGCCTTAGAAGTCGATTAGGTATGGAGTCAAAAAGCTAATCTTGAAGATATGATCTCAGTAACTTTGAAGAACATTCCTAAAGTCACTTGAAGCTATGTCTGAACTTTGAACTGAACTTTGCTCTCATATGAAGATATTATGAATTGGATTGATGAGAGTGAAAGCTATGCACTGACCGTTGGAACTTCCTCTACCAAAATTGAACTATCATCCTAGGAAACAAAAAAGGGGCATGCGGGCACAACAGGAAAGGAAAGGCACCAGAGGGAGCATGCCGAAATAGAAGCACAACACTATGTACAAAAGCTAAAATCATACATGTTCCAAATGGAACATGCAGAGTGTATTAAGCACTTGTGTTACTTGAAAGCAAACCTAAACTAACCTAAACTAACTAGAGGCAAGGGCGCTTAAGTAAAACCTGCAACAGGTAGGGAGAAGTAGCTTCCCTTCCTCACAAATTGTGACCATGTAATTGATTTGGCGTTAAACATGGTCAGAAATAAGAGTGAAAAACCACCTTGTAGATGGTGTTTCACCCTCCTCAAAGTATCAACAAACATAATATACACCTCCTAGAGTTGTTTTGTACTTAGATCTGGGAGGTGCTGTTGTTGACCTTTAGCGTGTTGAAGCTCTACCTCATGCTCTGAAATGAGCATGACCGTGGCAACTCTATTTTTGGCTCTAGGCTAGCCAGATATCTGATTGGGCATAGTTTGATCCTTGTGGTTTCCCATTTCTTTGAAGCTCAATCCCACAGATGATATTTTCTTGTAGACTTTCCTCCGAAGGAGAGTGCTTTCTTGTTGGGGCACGTAAATGCAGGGTGCACATGGTTCTTCCTCTACAAGCAACTTGGTCTCCTCCGAAATGTTCCCTTTAGAGCTAAGCGATTCTCCTTTAGAATAGGTTCCCGTATGATTTCCTCTTCCCAATCGGAGTTGCATGAGTCACACCATTCTTCAATTATTTTGTAGTCATCGAACATGATGACATTGGTTGGGAGAGGTGCATTGGCTGGGGATGTTCATTTTTGGTATAGCTAGATAGAGGGGACTTAGAAGAAGATGGAAGGATGGGCGCAGAAGGTGTGGAAGGTGCACGTGCTAAAGGAACAGAGGCACGCACGGAAGGAGAGATGGTGGAAAAGTGAAGGTGAGATGGAGGGGGGATTCTCAATGGGGCCATGCAAGAAGCTGGGGACACGCATAGCGGGATGAGATGATGTAAGTTGGCGTGGAGGAGTGGGAGGGCTATAGGATGGTAGTGCAAGGTTGCCCCATTGACAGGGTTATCACACACTAGATTTTTAAGCCTCCATTTCTTCCGCCCACTCTATAATCTGGGGCAGCATCTCGAGTGATGAAGTACAGCTTCTACTAGGTACTAAACCATCCTCGTATAGGGCCAACCCATGGACAAGGAACCTTGTAGCAAAATTCAGCTTGCCTTTATAGAGCACTTGACTCTGAGTTACATCATGTCTATCTCCATCTTTTGCACCTGCCTCTCAAAATCAGCTTTGGCCAAGGAGTTTCCACCATCATCTGCATAAAAATGTTCTTCATAAACATTTTGGTTAGAAAAAAGTGGGTTGTATGCATTTTTAGGATAATGGGGCTTATAAAACTGATTTGGAGGAGGATTTTGAAAGCTGCGGTGATGGAGGAAATATTTCTCTTTGCTGCAGAATGAGAAATCCATGGCGGAAATAAGCCATGATTATACAACTTCAAAAGAGGAATAAGGAATGATGGAAAAGGAGAATCGAATGGAGGAATGAGGGAGGCTAGTGCACATGAGATAATGGGTGCGTTGAATCAGTGGAGTCACCAGATGTGTTGAAAAATTCCTCCAAAGGCTGGATCTCAGCAATAACACATCAAACTTGTTGAGATAAAGATGTAAATCTCTTCACTCTGGTCCCACAGCAGCATGCTAGAAAATGTTGGTTGCTCAAACATGTAATCGGGTCTCGATCTTGGAAGTTCTAAGGTGTTTGAGACCACAATGGAACCACCCCAAGTTGTGGGACCTTACGTGCTTGGGACGGATCTCCAGAGAAGGTTGGTTCCTCTACCTACCTCTAACGCTACTACTACTCCTAATGCTGAAAGCAAATCCTAGACTAAACATGCCAAGGGACCAAGGATAGAAGGATGTGTAGAAAGGGAAATCCTAAGCTAAGGAAGGTGATAGCGCTAGAAGGAAAGGGTCGATCTCTCTCCATAAGCGGTGAAGGAAATAGAGAGGGTGCGGAGAAGAGGGTAGATGGCGTGTGCCACAGATCAACACACAGGCTCGGCCTTCCAAATAAGCACGCAATACATGAACATGGGGAATGCAAGCACAAGAGTACACACAACATGCTAGAAAAAAGCAAACAGAGAGGTGAGATGTAATGAAAATGAGAGAGGGAAGACAAGAGTTCCATAAAACATTATTTTATTTCTTAAGGGATGCACAATCATTTACACTCATGAAAGGAGGTGAGAATACATTGTAAATACCACCCTAAAGTTTGAGACCCATGGGAAGTTAGCTGATTTTGGCATGGTGTTGTTACAACAAGGAGGGATATTTTTACAAAGCAAAACTCTATTATTTATAGAAGAAGAAGGAGAGAAGAGAAGGAGAAAGAGAGGGAAACTTGGATTCAAATCTTCAACCACCAACAACAAGTGATAAATTCTTGCAAATCCACCTACAAGGATGTCAGATGCACTTCCCCATGTCTATTTGGCGTGTGGAATAAGGAAGAAGGCAAGATATGATGAAATCTAGTGGTTGAGGTCAATTGGATGTGTGCATTGATGAGCTGAGAGACATTTCCTTGTTTTTCACCTAACAAATCCCACCTATATTTGAATTTGAAAATTCCAACGTGTAGCTTGTGTTAGCAGTTCTCTAAAAGTCTAGGTGTGTGTTGATCGAGCTTTGTAGCAAAGATATGGCTTTCCAAGATGTCGAGTTGTCGGCTCACACGAAACATGTGGCGCACGTGGATTGACCAAATAAATTGGTCAACTGTTGATTTGTTTTTTATTTTCTGCCACATGTCATGCATTGGTTAGTTGTCCAGATTTGGCACCCTATTTGGCACTTTTGATAGGTTGTGTGTAGCACTCTCAAGTATGACAAAAGATGATATGGAATAGTGACTGGCACAGAAGAAGGCACAAGGCACGGGAGAGATAAGCAAGCGCGTGTAAGGGAAACAGAGGGGAGGCGCACATGTGGGAGGAAGGCATACTTGTAGAAGGAAAGTATGCAAACAAGACCTGAGCAATCAACTAAAGGAAGGCGCACGAAGGAACTAAGTTTATGTAAGCACGCAAGATGAATGCCGGGGACTTCACCGATTGGAAGGTAAGTTTGCGAGAGGTGCACACAAGGAGTGCATGATGGGATAGGAGAAAAAGTGGGCGCGTAGGAGGAAGGCACTTATTAAGGAAAATAGTTTTGAAGGGACTATACCACCTCACCTCTCTCTCCTCTATTTTTCTATTTATTCAAAGGAGCTCAAAATCTTGCTTTGAGATAGTAAAGATGAGACTTGGAAGCTTGTGCCCGATAGAGAAGGGGGTCTTCAAATAGTCTATTTTTTTGACCAAGAGAAGGCTCAACGGCCAAATATTACAATATAGGGGAGAAAAAAGATTTTTTACTGGATCTAAGGGAAAATAGTTTTGAAGGGACTAACCACAGATATACAAAGTAAAAGATCCAGAGAAAATGAAGGCAAGATCAAAAAGAAACCAAACATAAAAAGAAAAAAAATAAGAAAAAAAGAAACCAAAAACAACATGAAGAGCTCCACCAAAAAAAATAAGGCAGCTCGAAACCAAAAGCCCGATGAAGACCACATCGCTCCGAGCCAAAAAAAACAGCATCACAACAACCCGTTACTTGATGGCTCTGTCAATTTTGGTCTTGATAGCCTATAGTGACATGAAGAAGGCAATGGAAGTGGCCTGAGAAGAGTCTTGCAAATCTGCTTGGGCAATTGCAATGTCCCTTTTCTCTTTAGGGCCCCATATGTCCTCATTAATCCCACTTAAACTACAAACACTGTGGACATGTTGTTCAATGAAATTATAAATGCTTTTGAGGGCAGACAATATGCAGTCATTTCGGCTTTTAGCATTCCCCAATCTGCCATCTAAGGACTGTAGTTTCTTGAAGACTTCACCAATAACCCCCTCTTCCTCCTCACTTTGAAGGATCCTTTTACCCTTAGCTCTTTCCATGTTTTTTATAGCCCCTTTGAGCTCTTGCAGCTCCTTTTCTAATCTGTCCACCCTATCTAGCAATTCCTCCTCTTTGGGCTCCTCCATCGGCCTGCTGATATGCAGGAGGTTTTCAGCTAGTTCTAAGTCCTTGTGGCTCCTTAGGACTCGTTGGGAAGCAGGGATTTTGGCTTTGAGGCTCTTGCTTTTCTTGCTGGAGACAACATCTTCATTCTTTCTTTTTAGCAGGGGGGAGTGGGAGCAGTGTGGGCAGGTGGAGGTATGGAGGAGGGAGGTGGGATAGGATTCACGGGAGGGCAGGCTAGAGAAATGGTGGTGAATCGAGAGGATAAGGCCACAGTGCGAAGGGACAGCCCTAGAGTGGCTTTGAACTTCCCTTATAGATTTCTCCAGAGAGTTAATCAGATAGTGAGGAAAGCTGATAATGTTATTTCTATGAAAATGATTCAGAAAAATCAGATGCTTTTGAGGTATAGTCACATATCTTCCTTCAAGGGTAACATACCTTACCACCATTTTGGCTAGTTCATCAAAAGGTTCAGGGATCGACGCCACCTTGAGGCCAGCAGTCACGAACTCAAGATTCTCCCCCTCTTCCAGAAATTTCTTGGTTTCCACCTCCCTGTCTACCTTCTTATTGAAGAATTTTGTGCCTTCAGTGAGGCCCATGATCTGAGCTATGAGCTCTTATGTGATTTCCATTTTCATGTTACTATATTTGACTATTCTATTCTTCCAACCCCAGGTGAATTTGATAGAGATGTCTTGGTCGAAGCCTTGGATCCTTTCAATGAAATTAGACAGGCCCCCGATTTGCAGGTAATCCCAAAGCTCCGTGTTCTCTTTCCACTCAGGATTGTGGGTCGGTTCGGTTTTGCATGGCGGCCCCCCCATGTTTCCTCTGCTCCTTTTCCTGTTCTCAACGGTAAAATAGCTACCAATGTGCGGGATAGGCCGAACTTTGATTTTGGTATTTGAATCTTTCCTTCCCGTGAAAGCCGGTTTAATTATTATGCTACACTTGTTATTATTGCCCCGCTCCTCGGCTTTCCTCCTATGCCAAGAAATGATGACAGTCCAGCCCGCACAGATCGCAACAATCATCCAAATCTTTTGTGATGTCATCATCATGTACTTGGGGATCCACACATTAGCATCTAAAATACAGCCGTTAGTTATGATTTTCACTACCATGTAGATCAATGATAATGGCTTTATTGACATGAGCGGGCAGAACGTCCCCCCCAATCCAAGTTTGAAAGGGATTATTAACACCGAAGTTAGCCAAACTGTCAGCGACCCTATTTCCTTCCCGGTAGGTGTGGGTGATTTGGACCTTTTCAAATCTTTTGCATATATCAATAGCTTCCTCAATATAATCCCTGATAGACCAGCTGGGGTGTTGCTTTTTATTCAGAAGATTGATAATATTTAGAGAATCACCTTCAATTATGATATTTGGAATATTACAATCTCTGGCAAGTCTAATACCCCAAAGAGCCACCATGGCTTCGGAATAATGATTAGTCTGTCTGCCCATTCTCCCAGAAAAAGTAGCAACATAACAGCCTCTTTGATCCCTGATGATTCCCCCTCCTCCAGAGTCACCCGGATTGCCCTTAGAGGCCCCATCAAAATTTAACTTGTGCCAATCAGTGGGGGGTTTAATCCATCGGACTGTGTTTCAGTCAGTACCATTGTTATTTCTATTGACAGTGGCAATATTCCATTCAGTCATAATGCATTCTTCATTCTCTAGGTAGAGTCTATTTTTAGGGGGTTTAAATCTAGCAATATTATCTTGCATATGAATGATAATTTCCTTATATACTTTATTCTGAAGCTTTGTCTATTGTTTCTGAAAATACTATCATTACGGGCCTTCCAGATTCTCCACATAGTGTGGGGCAGAACCAGTTGCCATAGCCTTTTCACCATGCAATGTTTAAACGGAGAGCTCCATTGCTCCCAAGCCTGAAGGTAGGTAAGGGGAAAAATCCATCTCAGATTAAATTTTGCAAAAACAAGCTGCCAAATTTTGGAAGCAATCTCACAATGAAGGAATAAATGCTTTATATCTTCAGCCTCTTGCTGACACATGCAACATCTATTCGGCATGATGAATCCCTTCTTGATGAGGTTGTCATTAGTTAGGATCTTGCCATTAATAATTAGCCACCAAAATAAGTTCACTCTAGGGGTTAGCTCCGGCATCCACAACTTGTGCCACTTAATTTCGCTTTCCATGGATGCAAAGAAAGAATTATATCCTGATTTAACAGTGTATTCCCCATCAAAAGAATCTTTCCAGATGAGCTCATCCTTAAGATTTTGATTACTTATATGGATTAGGGAAAGTTGATTCTGGAGAGATATAATATCAGCCTGAATATTATCATTCTCCACTTTTAGCTGCTTCCATTTTCTTTTGTTTCCATCCCTCTCAATGTATCCCTGGATTTTGTGTCCATACTTTGCAATTAATCTGTCTTTAATATGATCATAAGCAGAAATCTAGTTAGAATCCGTCCACTTATCAGTCCAGAAGTTTATGTTTTGCCCATCTCCAAGCTTCCAGCTGCACCCCTGAGAGAGAATGTGTCTGCTGCGAAGAAGGTTGTTCCAGAAAATAGAACCACTCGGAAGGGACTGATCATAAATGAAGGAAATCTTGTTTTGATTTGAAAGATATTTGATCTTAATCAGCTCTGTCCAAGGTCTGTGCTCTTTTATAAGCCTCCATCCTAATTTTGCAGTAAGGGCAGTACTCATATGTTTGATATCTTTGATGTCTAACCCCCCTAGTCTCTTAGGTTTACAAACTTGTTCCCAAGCCACAAGATGATATCGAATCATCCTCGACTACCGTGCCACGAGAAAGTGTTTTGAATCTTCTCAATCTTGTTCATCACAGTTGTAGGCATCTTTGAACATTGACATATATGTAAATAGGCAAGTTTTGAAGCGTGCTTTTAACCAAAAGACACTTACACACTTGAAAGAATGGCTCCTTTCCATCCAGCCAACTTTCTTTGAAATCTCTTAATAAGATCATTCCATACCTCCACTGAAATCTTTCCAGTACTTAAAGGTAACCCTAAGTAAGTAGCTGGTAGAGAATTAATAGTGCATCCTAGAATATTAGCAATCTTTCTTTGCCTCTCCTCAGGAGTATTGAAGAAATAAATAGAGCTTTTGTCAAAATTAACTTTTTGTCCCGAGGCTTCCTCATAAAATCTAAGGACAGTTTTAATGGCCTTTGCCTCAATAATAGAAGCCATTAGTAGCAGCAAAGTGTCATCAGCAAACTGCTGATGAGAGGAGATCTGATTACCAGTAGTTGGAGGGAAGCCTTTTATCATGCCAATGTCAATAGCTTTGGAAATAGATCTGCTTAAACTGTCAGCCATAATAATGAATAAAAGAGGGGAGATTGGGTCGCCTTGCCGTATACCTCTATTACTGGCAAAAAAACCCACAGGTTCCCCATTAACAACCACAGAGAATCTAGAGGTAGAGATGCAAGAGTGAATGATTTTTCTGAATTTGCTTTGAAAACCAAATTTGGATAGGACCTCATCCATGAATCTCCAGGAGACTCTGTCGAAAGCTTTATGCATGTCAAGTTTGATGGCCATCCCCACCTTTTTACTTTTATCCATAGAATGTATAGTTTCATGAACCATGATAATGCCATCTTGGATAATTCTTCCCTGGATGAATCCACTCTGCTGTTGAGAAATGATCTCCATGAGTATAGGTTGCATTCTAGTGGTGAGAATCTTTGTGAAAATCCTATAAATGACATTAACCAAACTGATAGGCCTGAAATCTTTGAAGTCTTTTGCATCCAACTTTTTCGGGGCAAGCACAATGTGTGTATTATTTAGTTCTTTAATAAGATTTCCCATTCTGTAAAATTCATTAACAGCTTTCAAGAGATCTTCAGAGCATATTTCCCAACATCTTTGGTAAAAGTTAGCCGAGAAGCCATCTGGACCTGGAGCCTTATCCCCTTCTAAAGCAAAGACAACCTTTTTTAATTCCTCAATGGTGACAGTTTTTGAAAGACTTTTAAATCTCTCAGCAGGTATTAGATTATTAGGAATGGAGTCTAAGAGGAAAGAGGCCGCTTGTTCATTGTAGGAGGTATCTTCAGTGAGGAGGTTCTTGTAAAAATTAAGCGCCTCTATTTTGATATCCTCAGGATCCTTAGTAATGTTTCCATTTCCTTTAGCAACCTCAGAAATTCTGTTACAAGCTCTATGTTTGATGGCTGTCAAGTGAAAAAAATTGTATTTCTGTCTCCATCCTTAAGCCAAAGGGCTCTAGATTTCATTCTCCAAAAGGTTTCTTCATGGTTGTTTATATTATGCAGATCTGATAGGAGTTTTTTTTCCCCATTGATGATCCTCTAGGGTCATACCTTTCATGGAGACATTTAGCTCAAGCTCTTCTAGCTGTTGCTTAAGTTCTTTCTTCTTTTCAAAAATGTTTCCAAAAACCTCTTTATTCCATATTCTAACTTTCTGTTTAACATTCTTTAGCTTCTGAAGAAGCCTGAATTGGGCCATCCCTGTGCCTTCCCAAACCCACCACTCTTTAATTCTGTCCAGAATGTCTTCATGTTCGAACCACATTTTCTCAAATTTGAAATTACCATGAAAAGGTTTTGTCCAATTGAAGAAATTGAGGACTATTGGATTATGATCAGATCCCGTTCTAGGGAGAGTAGAGAGATGGAAATTTTGGTCCAGATCCAATTTGTAGAAATAAGAGCTCTGTCAAGTTTAACCTGAATTAAGCTCTCTCCTAATCTTCTGTTGGACCATGTAAATTGATTGCCATGAAGCTCTATGTCCATAAGATTAAGAGTCGAGATGAAGTCAGCAAATTCTTCCATACCAAGGGAGAATTCAGAACTTCCTCCAAACTTTTCTCCTGGATTCAAAGGAGTATTGAAGTCTCCCATAACCAACCAATTCATGTTTTCAACCTTGCTTCGGAACAAGGTTAACTCTTTCCATAGACTTCTTTTACCAGTAGCAGTATTGGGCGCATAAATATTAGACAGATCCAACTATGATTATTTTCAAGGCTTTTAAAGATAATAGCTAAATGATTCTGGGTTGAGGAGAGTACCTTACCGTCAACCATCTTTGTATCCCAAAAGATCGCTAAGCCTCCAGAAGCCCCTTGAGAGTCAACAGCAGCAAAGGCAGCGTTCTGCCAAAAATGTCTTTTGAAGTCTTCAACTGCTTTACTTTTCATTTTAGTTTCCTGAATGAGAAGAATGTTGGGTTTGTTTTCTCTTTTAATTTCCTTAAGCATTCTTTGCTTAGGCCCTCCATTGAGGCCTCTGACATTCCAAGAAATAACCTTCATTAAAAAAATTTGGAGATGCATTTGCCGGATGGCTCAGAATTCTCTGTGTACCATCTGCAATTTCTTTTTCAGTCTCTTTTTCTCTTGCTTCTCTCTTAGATGGCCTACCTTTTCTAAAGGTTACTCCAAAATTTGCAGTTCTTCTAGCAGTGGCCCTTGTGATTCTTGAGGTGGAAGCTTCCCAGCTTCCAAGCTGCTTTTCTTCCAGGCTTTTTGAACCTCTTTTCTTTCTTTTCACTAAGATGAATCCATCATTATCACAATCATTTTCCTTACTGATTGGGGTAATTTCCCCATCCTCCTTTCCTGTGGTAATATCAGCCTGCTTATCCATTTTAGGAGTCAGCTCCTCCACATCTGTGTCCTCTTTCTCTTGGTTTAGATCTCGTGTAATGGATTCTAGATCCACTTTGCCGTTTTCTTGTCTCATTTTTAGTTTCTCCAATGAGCTGCTCCTTAGCAGCTCTTGATGGGCACTGATTTTGTCTTCCTCTTCTCCCATGTATGAGAGAGAAATGTTAACTTTTTCATTTTCTTCATCAATCTCCATGTTCAACTTTACGGATTTGGAGTCAAAGAGTTCAAAATTGAATCCACTGACATCTCCCTTTTGTTTTCTTCCTCATTCGGACCCAGATCTAATTCTTGTTGAGACTCAATCAGCTTCTTAGGTTTCCAAAGTTTTCTGTAAACCGGTGGTCTCTTTGCCTTAAATCCTTTTTCCTTTCTTTTAGCTTGGAATGCCTCTCCAACGCCTATTTCCAGTAGCTGGTTCAGATATCTACTCTTTATCCACCTTATCTCTCTGATTCTGTCCTTGATCTTCAGGAATATCTGAGAAATCTTCCAGCTTTTGAACTGTATGTTCAGGACATTTGCTGGCAAAATGCCCTAATCTGTGGCATTTGCTACATCGTAACTGGAAAGCTTCATATTCTATTTGTTGATTCCATTCTCCAAATTTGGATTGCAGAACAATGTTATCGGGGAGCTCCTGATCCATTTCTATGGAGACACAGAACCGAGAAAATGCCAGCCTAGACCTATTTCTCGTGGGCCCATCCAGGCCAATAGGTGAACCAATCGATTTGGCAATGTGAAGGAGGATTTCATCATCCCAAAGATGTAGAGGAAGCCCTGGGAGTCTACACCAGATGGGTATGGCATGAATATTTTCAACAAATGGATTAAATCCGGGTACCATTTTTAAAAAATAGTCCCATATTACCCAGACACCAGGGACCACCCAACAAGACCGAGTCAACATCAGATTGGAGGTTAAATCTGGCCAGAAAAAAACCTTTTGCCATAGTGGTGATTATCAAATCCCCTTTTGGTTTCCATCTATGAATGGCCCATTTATTGGGCATTTTAGGAGGGAGTTTGTTTGGGGTTTCCCACCTTGTGATAAGTAAAATGTGCTTATGTTGTTTTATTGTTGGAGGCATAAGAGTGAGGGAGACATAAGAGTTGTTTTTCTTGAGGGAGGCATAAGAGCTATTTTTCTTGGAGGGAGACATAAGAGCTTTATGGGTTATGATTAAGTTCTTGGAGGTTTTAAGGTGGGCACCCAAAACCTTGGAAGGCATAAATAGATCCCCATGTTCCTTTCTCTTTCTTGTCTTGATTTTAGAGCCTTTGTGTTTGTAAACCTGTGTGTTGATGTGATTTTGTTTGTTGTTCTTATTTTGTTGAATGTTTGGTTTGAATATGAATGTGGAAGCCTTGTAAAGTTGCCAA
Source organism: Taxus wallichiana var. yunnanensis (assembly GCA_018340775.1). NCBI lineage: Eukaryota > Viridiplantae > Streptophyta > Pinopsida > Cupressales > Taxaceae > Taxus > Taxus wallichiana. The sequence goes on from CM031242.1 coordinate 444,763,481, forward strand.
AGATTTTCATAAACCCATCATTGCTTCATTATTGTGGCTCGGGGGCTAATGAGGAAGAAGACTTCTCTTCCTCATTGGATTATTGCTTGGGTGAAGATTGTTGCCTACTCCCCTATTTTGGTATTTGTGTTTGAACAATGGGAAGATGGTGGAGCTTAAGTGAAGATTTGGTATTTGTAACACCTTGAAGAAATGGAGAAGAGATCCCTCTTTGTAAAATAAATTTCACCATGTTGTACCCTTTAAATGGAGGGCTTGTAACTTGCATTATTTTTTAAGATTGTCAATCTCTTGTAAATGTGTTGAGAAATAGTTGAGTTCTATTAAATTTTCAAATTTATGTATATGAAAAAAAATAGACAAAGGAAAATTGCATTTGTTACTTTGAAAATCCCTTAAACTTGTAAACTCTACTAAGAGTGTTTGAAGAAAATTTTTGCATTTTAAATGTGTTAGTGCTTATAAAAGAAAACCACCAAATCTTGCATTGTTAAATGAAGTAGAAACTTTGAAATGGGTTTGAAATATAAATAAATTTATTTCAACCTAAGTTTATTTTATTGCCTCTAAAGTGTGATTTATTTAATTTTTAAAAGATTTATGATCATGTTGAAAATATACTTGTTGCTTAAAATGGATTTCCGTTTAGTTATTATGAATGAAAGTAAATGGTTGTTTGTTTCTATTGAAAAGAAAACATAGTGAAAATAGTGAAATTATGGCTACATTTCTTTTTATATTGAAGGAAAAAATAGAGAATGAGTAGATGTTGTGTAATGAGTATGAAACTAGAAATAATATCAACATACCAACGCATGAATGGGAGACACCTTAGTTCAGTTTATTATTGCTTTAAAAACCAACTTACGTAGAATAAGTGTTTAAAAAAATGCATGTTTGGAAAGTTCAATTTTCGGTGAACAGAACTGGCATCCTATGTAGAGAGGTGGTTTCAGAACTGTCGCCAATACTAAGAGGCAGTCGATGAACCACCCCCAGGAAGGGTGGTGGTCACAGCACCACCGGCCTCTATAGGGTGGCAGTTTCATCACTTTCGATGTAAAAATAAAATCCATCTATTATAAAAAGCCAGAATTAAAATTTAATAAAATCTAACCCTAAAACCATTAGAAGATAACTTCTGGCAACTAGAAATGAATTGAAATTAAGTGTTTAAGATCTTCAATCTAATTTTATGGCACCCAAATGTGTAAAATTATTAGATTAAAGGAAATGGGGTATTTCCCCAATTGTTGAACTCAAAATAAGAATTTTTTTTCATTAAAATACAAAACAAATGCACTGTAGGATATCTACATTAAAAAAATGTCCAATATTACAATAGTGAAATCTTTACAACTAAAGCCATGAAAATTTTGGCATGGTTTCTCTTCTTTCTCTCATGGCTCTTTCTCCTTCTCTACTTCTAAAAAACATGCAAAATAAAATGAGGAAATAACTCAAAGGAATGAATAAGAACACTCTGTAGAGATGATTAGGGCTAGTGTGAAATCCCTAAGATCCAAGGGCCCACATTGAATCCATCTAAGGGTTGTGATTCAACCCTATAAAAGTTAGGTGAGAATTAGGTGTAAATATGTCTTAATAAAAAGTATGTGTAGCTTAGAAATGGGGCCACTTAAGGAGCGTTAGAAGGTAGACTTAAATTATAACCTTAATGTGTAGTTGGTGACTTTTAAAATTAAAAATCCCTTGAATCTTGTAATTAATTAAATAAAATTTACTCAAGGATAACTAGACAAAATTTAATTTAGGGATTAAATTTAATTGTATTTAACTCAACGGGAGGGTAAGTTTAGACTTAGTCCTACAATAATAAATTAATAAATGACTTTAGAAGTTTGTTACTAAATTAAATAAATAATGTAACAAGGGGATTTTAAGCCCGATATGTGGAATTAAATAATATTAATTTAAATGTTATTTAGAATGAGTAAAATAGTAACTGAGAAATAAACTAATCCTATTTGAAGGTTACCTTGTTGTAACAGGTTTTAAACGAAAAGAAAAAAATATATTCCATAAATTTTCAAATCCAACTATTGGGTTGTCTTGGGTTTTTTGTGAAAAAGTTGTGGGTGTTACATTTTTATTTGCAATAGTTTGGGAAAAAATTTCCATTGCTGACTTGTTCTAAAATGAAAGGATATCATGGGTCCATGTTCCTAGTTGTTTTCCTTAAAACATGGTTTATTTACAAAGAAATTGTTGGTTTTTTGTCACTCAATATTTTTACACTTCTTCTTTCTCATGCTTCAAGTCTTATAAAATTATTCTTTTCCGTAATACTTGACATGAAACTAATGTTGCATCTACATATTCTTCTTCTGCAAACAAAATAATAACAATTGTTTGATTCTTAGATGCCCATGAAATTGTGCCTAATGTAAAATGGGCTGCATACCTAGATATGTTTTTCTTCTTGTCCCTATTACCTATACAATAAACTTTTGTATCTAACTAACATGAAATCATCTATGACATTAAACAAATTCCATAGTTCTTGGTGTCAAATATATATCTTAGTATCCTCTTCCTATATTTCAATGGGACTTTGTTGCCTATTTTATGAACTTTTAAATAATACAACATACATGACGTCAAGCCTTGTGGTTGTTAGGTATATTAGTATAAAAAAATTACAATTAAGGATGAACATTGGATCCTTTATGTTCTTTGTTGAGTTTGAATCATGTGGCTACAAGTGTGGATGTATCTTGTGAGTTTATCAAATGAAATTTCTTCATAAACATTATCGGCATACTTACATTGGCATATGAATTTTCCATATTCAAATAGATATAGAATTCTATGCCTAGAAATTAATTCATCAAGCCAAGATCTATCATATTAAAGTACTTCATCAAAGTTAGCTTGAATTAGCAAATTGATAGATTACTTGGAAAGATTAAGTCATCCACGTACAAACAAATAATTATAGTTTAAAACTTTTAATTCAATTTCACATGCAAATTTGGTTCACTATTTCTTTTACTCAAGCCATTCGTAAGAATATGAGTCAATTTTGTTGTACCAAGCTCTTAGATATTGTTTAAATCCACAAATTGCTTTTTTCAATCTATACACCTTCTCATCATGATAAATTATTTCATATATAGGTCGCTATTTTACATAAACTTACTCTTCCCGAACACCATTAAGGAATGATGATTTAACATTAATTTTATGTACCTTCCACCTATTCTAATCTAGTATTTTAAGATGGTAAAAATGGTCTCTAGGTGAGCCACTAGTGCAAAAGCTTCATTGTATTCAATTTGGGTTTGTTGTGGAAACCCTTTTTTAACTAATTTGGCCTTGTGTTTTTCAAGAATTCCTCTTCAAGATATTTGGTCTTCTAGACCCATTTTATGCCTATGACATATTTTTCTTCTAGAAATTTAAAAAGATCCCATGATTTATTTGTTTACTAGAATCAATTTCTTCATCCATGGATTTTAGCCATTCTTCCTTTTGAAATGCACCTGAAAAACAAACATGATAAAAATGAGTAGATAAGCCAAAATAAATTATAGAAATCATCATTATATTAATTATCAACATAGACCTTCTTTGAGCTTCTTGTCCTCCTTAAATTTTCTCTAATGTGAGACCTCAATTTTACTAAAGTTGGATCATAACTATCGCTGCTTTGCCCGAGAATTTAATGGGTTACATTTCTTACCTTTCTTAATGCGTCACTATGTTTATAAGTTGCTTGAGATGATTGAAAATCCCTTAATATATTTTTTGGGGTTATATAATGAATCCTAAGAATTAAGAAACATCTTGATATGTTTCTATAGAGATATGTTCTAGTGAAAGGCTTCCAATAGATGGTGTTATCACCTAAATGAGACCTTTAGAAGTGTTTTTCTCATCCTTGTTAATATTTTTGGACCAAAAATTGTTGTGTCAATTCAATCATCCCAATCTTGTTCCTATATGATTTCAACATATGTACTTAATGTAAACTTCATAATGATTGGATTGTATAACTTTTAGGATTTTAAATATTCGTTGTATAAAAACAGAATACATTTCTCTACTACATCATCTATTTTGTATTTGAGCTCATCTATCAAAAATGCATATACCACAACCTAAAATTATGAACTGCAAAGAACTATATTTTTTCCCACTCGATGCTTCTTAAGGTATTACATCCTTTATTATCTCGATACGGAATCTATTAGGTATATAGACTAGAAATCTACAACTTTATCAAGCATTCCTTTGGCAAATTTTTTTGCATCAACATGTTTTTTTCCAATGTTATTTTTTTCGTATTATTTCAATTGTCTACATCATTCTGTAATTGGTTGTACGTAGTTGAGAATTATTTCTTTAATTATGTGGTCCTTGGAGAACTTTAAAATTGTATTCGAGATGTACTCTTTTCCTCTATTAGATCTAAATACCTTGATGTAATGACCACTTTTCTTTTCAACCAGGATATTTTTTCCTCATGCAATATTCCAAACACCTTCGACATATAATTGAACATATTTAAACTTAATATAGACTTCCTCTAATTGAATATCTATAAATTTCTACGCATAGGTCTAAGTGGACAAGTTAAATAATGTCTTTAGCTCATTATGAATGCACACAACAATGAAATATTTGTGTTACTTTCCTAAAGTATATCTTGCATAGGTGGCCTTTAATTTCTCAATCAAAGATAACCCATTGAACATATTTTTTATTTGTAATAAATTTAGGAAACAAAAATTTAAATGTGAAAATTTTAAATTGATCTGTAGCTATGATTCACTTATCATGGAAACCTCGACTATGCTTTGAGATATCAATTTACGGTAAATCCTTGAAATTCCACTTTGTGAGAAAAATGTGCATTTTGGTAGGCCTTTAGAGGTTTCGTTGTACCGATTACACATAAGCATAAAGCATATTTAAATGAAATTTTACGTTCATTGCAAGGTACCTCTTCAACAATTATTTGTGGAGGTGGAACATGTAGTGAATAACACAAAGCATGGGAAAAAATTTACATTAAGAGATATTGTTGGTATGACATTTATTGGCTTTACATAGATTTCCTGGGTCATGGAGTGATCCATGTGACATATCATTGCCATGATATCTAGAGATTTGGTCGGTGTGAATAAACCATATAGGCAAATAAATAGTGAAAACATAGAATAAATTAAAGTCTGCAAATTACATAGGAAATAAAAATACAAACTTTAGCATTGTTTTGTGCTCATTATTATTCACTTCTTATCTTTTTCCTCAATTATTTTTACTATCAAATCAATTTCATGTTCCTAATATTTGTATAAGCGTCTAAAAATTTACTTTGTTTGGTTTTTCTTGAATTTAATTAAAAAAATAGGACTCAATTATTTATTTAAAATAAAAAGATACACACTTCTACATGTAGTTAAATGCTAATTGTTGTTTTCTTAAAAATAGATCATACGGGATAAACTATCTTCTTTTCTAACTTTCCCCTTAATTTCAACCTTCTATTTTTTATCATTCTTGAGATGTGTTTGAAAAATATTTTTTATGCATTTCTGAGTCAACAGAATCTCCAAAGCTAAAATTTCTATTTCTGAAACTTACATAAACTTAATCACAGACAACCAAACAAATTTTCATAAACTCATATGCTTCTTTTCCTAAAGTATTTGTAAAGATATCATCAATTTGATCTTTAAATCTATAAAATTCTAGACATATCTCTTTATTATTAACCAAATCCTGATGAAATGATATCTTAGATCTATATAATTACTTCAGTTGTGAAAGACTTGATTTTTGGACAATGTTATAGCTGAGTTGTTCTCACAAAAAATCTTTGTATCCTCTTTTTGATTTTGCCTCAAATTTGTCAATATTCTTCTCATCAATACAGTTTCACATGTTGCTCCTATGGCATCCACATATTCTACCTCTTTTGAAGAAAGAGTGACTATGGTCTATTTATTTTATGCCCATAATACTACCCCAATTCCAAAATAAAAACATACCCAGGATGTAATTTTTATGTCATCTTTACTACTAACATAGTTCAATTAATTAACTCACATTGGTAATAATTATAAGAAAAGAGTGATCTATAGTGAAGTACACTCACCAAAAGCTTTTCCAATCGAAAAAAGGGAAGAGGGTGAGATTTAAATATTGATCATTTATATACAAATTACAATCCCTCTCCAATTAAATGCTTACAAAAACAAATAAAGTTCACACAAAAAGTCTATCTAATGAAATTTCTTGCAAAATTCACTAATTCAACAAAAAATATACAATATTAGATTAGTCCCACATTGTATTTTTCCCCTACTAAAAAATTATTATAGTTCTTGGTATGATAAATTGGGTCCCTTTGGCTTGTTATTATTATTTTTATTAAGGGTAAAGTTTTGTTGGTAAGGATCCACCCTAGTACAACCAAAAAAGGTCTAACCACCTAGATAAGTAAATGAGAGGATCAAACAAGTTCCAACCAGAACACGCTGACAAGTCAACAAAACAGCAGCTCAACAACAAAAACACTGCAACAAAAAAGAAGCAGAAAAACAAAAAACTGCCCAAACAAGAAGCAGCGAACAAGAACATATGAGAAACAAAGGGGTGCAAGATATAGATACCATTTGCTTCAACTCCTTATGATTATGTCGCAATATGGAACTGACTACTTACGTTTAGCCTTTCTGGGTTGCACAGTGCTCCACCTGTTGTCAGAACCCTTGTCATGCCCAAATGTCTCCATAATGTATTCTTTGTATCTCTCTCCCTCCAAAAAGTGAAGAACCTTGAGGGATTCACCATCAATCTAGGGTTTAAGAGTCCTAGATGAAGTCTCCTTCTTATCCTTGGAAACAAACCCCAAAACCACCTCAATTTTACCCTTAGTGGACCATTTTTTAACCATAACCTAACTTGAGCACTTGACTTTGGTTTTGTGGTTTCAAAGCTACAGTGGATTTCCAAAGTCTTGTATTTTTCCTCATAATATTTCCATCTCTCTTATTCAAAATAAACCTTTGTTTCATCCGAACCCTCTAGTGAGACATGGGATGTCACTACAGGGTTTTTCATGGTACCTCTAATTCATTGTCAAAGAAAGGATCTTCCCCATTCTCTGTCGTGCTAGGGTCCTCACTACCCTCCGCCTCACTGTTTCTGTCTGAATCTTCGGGTAGATATTCAAGAATAGGGATCTTTCTGGTGAAAACAGGTGACGCAAGGGGAAAAAGACAAGTTGTGTCAGGATCAACCCCAACTACATCGATACACACCGCATCAGACCCACCTTCTGTCAAAAATAATCATAGAATATTCAACAAAGACACGCTATCCGTGGATTGGGAAGAAAACAATTTCGGGGAATCACTGACAGGTGCCGACATTACGACACAGGTTTCTCCAATATCCCCGCGCAGGATTTTTCAACTTGCTTTCTGGGTACAGCCCTTGCACAAGCTAGATCCATGGCTGAAGTTCGTGCATTTTCCATAGTAAACAGGGGAGAGTTCGTACTCAATCTCCTATTCAAATTCTCCATGAGTGGAGCAGAGGTGAATAGCGTGGTAGGTAACTATTTACCTAGGAGTCTAGATGAGTCCTAGGATCAATAGCCAACAAATCTCTAAGGGCATTGGCTATCCCCGTTAACACATCAGTCTCCCAAAACTCAAAAGGAAAAGTAGGAAGCTTGACCCAAGTTAGGAAAGCACAGGGTTCAAACTTTCTCATGTCTAGACCAGGACGCCATTTAGCAAGGTGTAACATTATCTTCCCATAAAACCAGGGACCACCATTGATGGATCTGAGGTATTCCTCCTCCACGGTGAATTGAAACATGAAATATTTATTTGAGATGGAAACCAAAGAGATACCTCCTTTAGGGGCCCATTTTCTTGTAGCCAATGCCCTGACAAAATCAAAAGAATTCCTGGTGCAAGCAAAACTCCCAATGAGAGAGTGTCAACACTCCATGTCCTATCCCCTTCGTGTAAGCAGTGTTAGCAGGAGGAGATGATCCGGCATGACCAGATGGTTGCCCCCAATCTGCACCAACATTTTTAAATGTGGTTTCCCACTCATCTGTGTTCTCCTTCTCATTTATTTGTACATCTAATATTTTACCATAGGGACATTTAGCCCTTATATATGGTTCTTAGCCATCTTATTTTAGCCATTATTGCAAAAAATCTAAAAATGGATCCCAAATACATAAGGAAAAAACTCCCCTAATGTTTATGAAGATGTAATGAGCCTAACTCAATTCCATATATTTTAATTAACATCAAATATGTCAACCCTATTACTCAATGATATGAAAATAGTTGTGTGATCACCTTCAATTATTTCATCAACACATACGCAAATGTTTATTGGGAGCCCGAGGGAATTCACTTTTCTCACATCATGAGCATTGAAAAAGGTTTTTATTTCATAACCTTAAGTGATCCTTCACAACTACAAGATTTTCTTACTAATTCAATATATTGGTTCGCAAAACATGATTATTTCGTTTTTCCTTGGACTATAAAATTAATGGATTTGAGTAAAACTCCCTAAAATTCCTCATTTCAGATTGACATATTTTAGCCTTTTGATTCCTCATTGAAATGTTATCACATACATTATCAATATCATTAACAATGTTATATACCATAAAACTAACTATTTTTAGTCATATCCTTCTAAAAATGAGTTTAATTTAATGTTGGCATCACAATAGACTTGAAATATTCATTGCACAATTGAGTATATCTAAGTGTTTCTCTAAAAAATAACCTACGTCAACATTATAAGAGATTTATTTCGGTGTCAATCCCAACAAACACATAATTAATTTTTCCCCACTCCTTGATTGGCATAATCCATATGAAGAAAATCCACCAACATAGAAGTCTAAAGAGCATAACAAAAATGATGGCTTGACTACTATGGAAGAAAACTATCACCATTGAAAACAAATCTTTCTCTATTATTAATGCATCTAAAATTAACATACATCAGTCCAACACAGGTAAGAATATTTTTTCTATTTTACTACCACATGATCCCCTTGCTTTTTCTCAAATACAACCCCTGCAATGCCAATAAATTTATAAGAAATCAATTGATATTGATGTTTTTACCTCTACAAATTATTCAAAACTTTTTTCACTCTTGTAATACAATTTGATGTATCAATTAGTTACAAAGGGAAGAAAATAGGGAAAAACCATGATCCATTTAAATTAAGGATTTTTTTGTGGATTTTCTCTAGGAAGATTAATGACTACTTTTATATATAACAATTTTTTCACATTAGATTTTATTCATAATTTTTCGAAGGATAAGGATAACTTAACATAGATGAGAGTCCTTAGTAGTATAACTTTATCCTCATGAATATTTTGTATGCACTCAATAGGCTAGTATATTATATATGTGGATTTCTTTGATTTGACTTAGCACATTTTCATACCTTAGGTGATTGCTTTGATAGTATGGTTCCATTATATAAATATTTTTGTGATTTGCACTCTTAAGGGGTATGTAGGGAAAGATATTTTAGAATTGGCCTTATGGGGTTTTTTTCACGTTAATTTTTGTTATTGTCAAATTATTAATATGATCTATTTTAGTAAAGATGTATGTGAAAGAATGAAATTATGGATATGGATAAGTGAACGTATTCTATAGTTTTTTGAATTATTTTTTATAACTTCATCCTTATATAACATCCTAAGAATAAATATGTGGTGCTTCAAATGTGTTTGTTTGTTGGGGATTGTGAACCATGGTTTCATTTATAAAATGTTGGTTCTATTAGAAACATCTTGTATAGTGGCATACATTAAGTCCCTAACCTTGATTCTCTTGGACCATATTTATTTCTAGAGAGGATACGGTCCTCACAACACTCAATCATGTCATGTTTTCTATTCAACACATGATATATCTTATCAAATCAAGCATGTTGCGCTTGGGTATTTGCTTCTAAAATCATATTTTATATCTAGTCATCTTTTGATCACATTCAATCTGATTTGGAAAGATTTCAAACCTTGTAGTTCCATAGAATAGAATTTACCTCAATATGTCATTTTTATATCATCATGTGACCATCCAACCCATTTCAAATATTAAGAATTTACCACCAAAATATTACACTTACGAAAGATTTGATGGTGATATGATGCCATGCATCATAGAGAACCCTTCTTCAACTAATGTGGTAAGTAGATAGTGTAGGTTTAAATAAATATAAATGAGCTCTAAAAAGGGAATTTCAAAGAATATTAGATTTTCTCAATGAAATAGTATTGTTTCTCAACAAAAATTTATAGCAGTGGTGTTTTGACATAAGACGAATCTAGAGAAGGAGTTTCGCCATATGAATTAAGATCCCCGACGGCCATTTATATAGTCTTCATGTTATAGCTCATACTCCACTAGATGTTTTCAAATCCATTTATACCAAGAAAGCTAGATCATAGATTAAGGAAATCCTAACCACTCCTAGTTCACTGTTAGCCTTCAAAATCTATATAATTATTTATCTAGCACACCAAGGTAGTTTGTATGGCTGAAGTATTATATGTGGAGAGATATTTCTCTTCAAAAATATATTAACACCATTCTTCATAATATTTTGATTACAAATCAGATGTAATGTGATTATTTTCTTGTTTATAGGAGCTTCACATGACTCTACAATATGTGTCTAATGATAAATCCCCATGAATGCTTAGATTTCCATTTGATTTTATAAAGATAATTGAAGTGTTTCCCATTCTAAATTTCTTCTCGTATACGAGAAAAGGCATTATCTACTCAACATTTATGAAAAAATTTCAATAAATGAAATGCAAAATTCGTACCTAAGATAGGTGATTAAAATCTCATTATGATTTTGTAATCAATAACTTTATTCAATGTTTTATAGAAAATAATCACTTAAGATATAATGACGTGCATTTGCCACATTTGTTTTTAAGCTATAATAAATCCTCAAAGCTATGATCTATTAAATGGGAGTACATTCTTAATAATATAAATATAGTTATAAAGGCATGGAATTATCTCGTGCCTATTGAAAATGTACTATTTTCCTTAAATTATTCTTTGAGAAAGTGTATGAATGCACTTGAATAAGCATTCATACATGTCATGCCTCAATATTTTTACTTTGGTGACTTTTTCCTTCAACTAGCAAGAACTCTTTTATCTGATGTGTTATTTGTATTTCCATATTTCATATGATTCTCCATTAGATCTTGCACACTTTGTCTTGGTTTTGGAACATTTTACATATTTAGTTTCCAGTCAATACGCACATGGGAAATTACACGGATTTTTTCTTCTCGATCACTCCACTCAACTAGTTAATGGTCAATTTAAAGATGATTATATTCTAATATTGTTTGAAATTAATCCTCTCTTAAGGAAGATATTCATTGGCTTGGTCTCTTTGACAATTCTTTTAGTAAAAATCTACAATGGACCAAGTCTTTTTTCTATAGGAAAAGCATGTTTCCCATACGAAATTGGCTTACATACTTCACTTAGAAGTGGAGTGGATGAGGAAAACAATTCAATTTTTTTGGGTATTATGTTTTCTTTTGATAACACTCCTTAATTATTGATGTATGTTTTGCAAATATTTGAGAAAAAAATTACCTTATAGGTGAATCAACCCCCTCTCTGGATAGAAAAATATAGTTTTTCACTAAGATACTTGCAACCACTCATGTAAACTAATCTTCTTATAAAGCTCATTACACTATGTCTTATAATAAGTGATCCAAGATGTTGTGGAACTTTCCTTTTCCCAGTTCTAAGAAACCCATGGGTTTTCATCATATTATTTGGGATGTTTTTTTCCTTTGTCATTAATAAGGTGGTATGGCCATTATAAATATCTATAAGAAGAGCTTGGTTTTATGTGAAAAATGGATTGTTAAAGAAATTGATGGAAATGAGGTTCGCAATATTTTGTTAAGGAATTGATTTAACAATAATATAGTTTTATTAAACCCTATGTAAGATTAATTAGATGTAAACTATGATTACATCTGCTAGATACAATATGACATAAGCAATAAAGCATATAAAATGAAAACCCTAAGTAAGAGGTATAGAAAATATGTTCTAGTTGCTTTATATTTGATCTAAGACTGGTACATACTAGGAGAATAACTGAACAAGAGGTGATCTATGTCATCAAGACTCGGGATAAATTTTGGAGCTCACAGATGTTGTCAAACCTGGGCACCTTAGTGTCAGAGTCTACAACTAGGAACTCCTTACTGCGAAAATGGCTAGAACTTGATTTTTATTATGTCAGATATGTGTCACAAATAGATCTATTTGATTGCATGTATGTAGTACCTTGATTGCATGAGATACCTGTAACCTACAAAAGAGATGTTCACCTGTAAAACCCAAAAAACTACATCAAATCCAAAAAATAACTATGCAATATGGGGATTCATATTGACCCCTATGGTCACCCGACATAGTGAACTTACGACCGAGCATTGAACTACATCTCATACTACATGTAGTTCTTGTGAACTTGTGTTTGAGGAATGTTCCCTAGGATGTCCTAGTGCAAGTTACACTTTATATCAGGCTAGATCTAGAATGTAGAAATATATGACATGTGTGGATAGAATAGAAGGAAAATTTCCCTTCGTGTGCATTTTATGTAGAAAATGCAATCTCTTTTTCCTTGAATGGATGCTAGATGGATTCTTTAAAGTGCTTTAGGTTCCTTTTGGATGCAAGATTAAGTGATAGTAGTAATGCTTAGAGCTTGGTCCTTTATTTTTAACACATAGTTGTGTATTTATATGATTCCCCTGTTTGAATTTCACAATTGACAAGTGCAAGGCTGACACATAGGTGAGAAAGATGCCTAAAATATTAAAGAGAACCAAAAGGAGATAGTATGATAAGAAAGGGTCAGGGGCACCCAAAGGGGACAGGAGCACCTGGACGTTGTTTTCCTAGTTAGGAATTGATATTTGAGGCCATAAAAGATAAATAATTAAAGTATTGACTGGGTTATAGGTTGTGTAAGACCAAAGAGGAAGAAACAAACAAGCAAAAGAGGCAAAATATAGTTGTCAACCACTAGTTTTCTTGCATAGGAATCATTAGAATGCTAATATGTGTTTAGGACCTAGAAGTGTACCCAAATGTGATTTTATGTCTACATTTACCCCCACTTTATGTTGTTGAGCGAATACTTGATAACATGAACTAGTTAGAAGATGCATACCTTTTGTTCCTAAATAGTGTGACAATGATAGCATGTTTGAAGAGATGAGTGAAGCGTGGAATGATGCAAAAATTTAAGCGTGGAGACTAGGAAAGGAAAGTTACCCTAGGGGTGAAGCATGTGTGTTTTGTTGTACATGTTGTTATGTGTGCTAATGTAAGGTTACTTCTTGTTGCATATTAAGGATGGGCCTGCAAAAGAAGAGCGAAAGAGTAGTCAAATTAGTGTATATGAAAGTCTGAATAAAGTATGTAAAAGTGTGTAATAAGTATTAAAATTAAAGTGTGCACCTGATGTAAAAGAGTGTAAAGAATAGAATGATGTCTTTAAATTTCTATGGAGAGCGAGTTATTTGGGCAATCTCATGCCATGTGCAAGTTGTTTGGGTGATATCACACTAATGAGCAAGTGTTGGGGAGTGAATTTTAGTGTTACTCTCCTTCCATGACTTTTCCCAATGAGAACCACTACATATGGTATGTCCCTTACTAATTCATGTTATCCCAAACTACTTTTGAATTAGTTCTGAGTTATACCGATTGAAGGAGATTGAATGCATTATACTATTAGAGGACTATGCATGTACTGTAAAACTACTTTAAAGACTTGTGTGAAATATATTGATCTAAGAAGATGATTGTATGTGCCCTGAGGACATTAGCACCCAGGGGAGGTCAAGAGCACCTAGGTCATTTATAGGTGCTAGTTTCTAGTTTCTATACTATGCTGAGGACTTAAGTCAAATTTTAGGTCATTTATGTAACTATAGCATGTGTCTTTTATGTAGTATACTAAACTAAATTTTATCTCTGAGCTATTGTAGGGGTGATTTTTCCACCCAATGTATGCCCCCTTGTTTAGGGTGCAAGCGAGATCTGTAGGAGTGTGCAATCCAAAAGAGAGCCCCCAATTCTTATTTGGAACTATATCTTTGTATGGGGAGGGGATGTGCATGGTAGAAACCAAGGCACATGTAAACAAAGTGGATAACAACATGTGTCAGTGGAAAAAGAATCAAGCATTTAATAGAAGACAATGTAACAATCAAGAGAGTGTACAAACAAAGTAGACTGTGAAAAGTGGGTTTCATACATGAGACATCACTCACAATGTCATAAGACAATCAGTGACAAAGTGGCCAAAATCATATAAGCAATGATCAAACAAGACATACGGCATAGCCTACAAACAATGCAATACAATAAAAAACCGTGTTAATAAAATTGTATCGCACAACCATTAGTCTTACAAAGAAAATGTTACACATGAAGCACACATTAGCATGTTAGAAAGATAAAAAATATTTCAAAGCATGTATGTATCGATGAAAAGTAGTGTGCTAGAAATTAGTAGGATATATTGAAATAATAGCACCTGTAATGTTTGAGAGTGTAAAATTTAGATGCCCCTAGGATCCTCAGTGAAACTGTTAAAAGGTACAGTGCCAATTATCATTGTAGCGTGTAAGAACCTATAAAATCTGCATTTAACACTAGAGACCAATTGAATGCACATGTGTATATAAAAAGATAATGACATACGAAATATCTGGATAACATAGTAAGTAAAGTGCAAAATTTAAATAGTATACACAAGAGTATGTGCAATCAAGATATGTAAATGTATTGAGTGAGTGGAATGGTATGGAATGAAATTCATGAATGATGATAGGATCGGCATGCCCCCCAAGAAAATCATATGCGATGAGATTGATTTATAAAATACCCCTCAACAACCAAGAATGAACCATAGAACAAGAGTGCGTCATTAGGAAATGGTTTGAAAATGTATGCTAGAAATATGTATTATGAAGAACAGAGTGTCAAGATGGAATGAGGTGATTTTAATTTCATATTTATAACCTCAATAGTCAAATAAGAACCGTGGAACTAGAGTGTGTCATAAGGTAAAGATGATACAAGTTGTGTATCAAAGGGTTTGAAGGTGATGCTTATGAAATATTAGATAGTAAGCATGGATCGTAATGTGCATGAGATGATATTCAATAGAAATGTAAGGGGTGGGGAGGGATCTTGAATGGTGGTAGATTATGTGGCATTGATAACATTGTAGCATACTTGAGAGGAGGACGTGATGGACTGATTTTGAGAGGAAGTTTCTTAGGATTTGGTAACGTGGTAGAAGAATTGAGAGGAGGTTGTTTAGGTGAATTTTGACTTACAATAGAAGGAACATTAGTAATGATGGCATGATTCTCATTAGACATTGGTGAATCATATTTAAGAACCCAAGTATTTTTAGCAATTGAAGATGAGCTTGTAGTAGAATTTATTGTAGCAAATGAAATGAAACCATAATGCTTAAGGTGGTCCATATTTTGTTTTAGAGCATAGAAATAATTGTCATTATGTCCATTAATATGATGATAATTACAATATGTGTGGCCTTGATATTTGATAAGTTGATAAGGAGGATAACAATGAGTAGTTGGCAAATTGATGAATTGGTGATTGAGGAGCTCAGGGATAATATCATGTTTCTTGGCACTTAAGTAAAACCTGAGAGGTGCCGGTAATGGTAAGACTTGAGGTTCATTGATATCAGAACATGTAGAAGACATATATGTAATATTATATGTAGAAGAAGAGCTAGCAATGGATTGAAAATTGGCCTTAAGATGTTGGATTTCAGTTGTGAGAGATGTGATCATGGATTCCATAGCCTAAATTTTATCTTTAAATAAAGAATGTAAATCTTGAATTCACTTGCAAATGGATTGATTGACATAAGGGCTAATAGATTCATCGGAAAGATGATTAAAGATGGCACTTACTTGTGAAAGAGGCATATTGCTATGGAGATACATAATTTCTAGGGTTTTTTAGAGAGTATCTTTACAATGTGGGTACATTTGAAGCAATTGATGCAAGGAGACTTGAGAAACCTTAGGATCCATGAAGAAAAGGAAATGTCTAAAATAAGGATCCAAAAGACCGATCACAAGTGGGGTTCACCAAATGATTTAATAAAAATAGATTTTTATTAAACCCTAATTTCAAAGTAATTGAATGTAAAGTATGATATGTAACTATTAGATATAATATGACATGAGTAATAAAACATATAAAGTTAAAACCCTAAGAAATAGGTATAGAAAAGATGATTTAGATGCTTTATATTTGATCTAGGACTGGTACATACTGGGAAACATGTTGAACAAGAGCTGACATGTGTCATCAAGACTCAGCATAAATTTAGGAGCTTGTAGATGTTGCCAGACATGGGCACCTGGATTTGGTCAAGGGCATCTTCACACCAGATTCATCTACTGGGAACCTATGACTATGAAAATGGTCATAACCTTATTTTTACTTTGTCACACAAGTGTCATAAATAGCTCATGTTGATTACATGTATGTCTTACCTTGATCACAAAAGATACTTGTAACGTGAAAAATATATGTTCACCTGCAAACCCCACAAAACTTCATCAAATCTAAAATAAAAAGTTGCAATATGGGGAGTCAAACTGACCCCAAAGGTCACGCAATAGAGTAAAATTATGACCGTGTGCCACACTACATCTCAAACTCCTTATATTTCATGTGATTGTGTGTGAGTGTGTGTGTGAGTATTGTGCCCCAAAATGCCCTAGTGTAAGTTGCGTTGGATAGCATGCTAGATCTATAATGTAGCAATGTATACAATGTGTAGATGGAATGGAATGAACTTTCCCTTCCTATGCATTGTATGCAGAAAATGTAGTCCCTTGTCCCTTTAATCAATGCTAGATGGATTATGCGAAGTGTTTTAGGTGCCTTTTGGATGCAATCTTAGGTGATAGTAGTAATGCTTAGAGCTTGGTCCCTTATTTTGAACACATAGGTATATATTTATATGATTCCCTTGTTTGAATTTCATAATTGATAACTGGAAGGCCGACCCATAAGTCAAAAATATTCCCAAAAGATAAAAGATACCCAAAATGAGTGAGTAAGATAAGAAAGGGTTAGGGGCACCCAGAGGATGTCATAAAAAATTAATAAGTAAAGTATTGATTGGGTTGTAGGGTGTGTAAGACCGAAAAGGAAGAAATAAGCAAAGAAAAGATGAAAAATATAGTTGTCAACATCTAGTTTTATTTCTTAGGAATCATGTGAATGCTAATATGTTGTTAAGACCTAAAAATGTACCCAATTGTGTGATTTTATCTATAGGAATTACATTATTGTAGGTGAATCCTACGACACAACTTAATGTGTTAACATTGGCTTCCCCACTTTTCTCATCTCTTTAATTTCAGTTAAGGTGTAGTTTTCCTTCATGGTTAATAGCCATGAGGAATATTTTGATTTTTTCACATCATTTTTATATTGGTTTGGTGATGGCTTTTGACATGATATTTTTTTCAATACTCATAGCATCAACTACTAATTGATTATGAAAATAATCACAATCCTTTAAATGATGATATTGGAATTAATTACCTTAATTTATTTCAGAAGGAAATTACCTCTATTTAGATCCTTATCAATCCAAGAAATTTAATACCACAGTGTGAACTTTAAAAAAATGTAAGTTGGAAAATTAAAACATTTCTTCCATTCTAAAAATTCAAGAAGTCCTTTTAGATACAATGTTTCACAAACTCAATCTTCAACTGATGAGTTTCTAGTTGTGAGATTTGTTATGGAATGTGGACACCCCTATTTTAAATCTACTTACAATCATATTAGTAGCCCTTTCTTCCCACCCTTATTAGATATGATTTTTCACTAGAGCTTGAATACTTTCCCTCTATTCTATCCTATTTTTCTTAATCTCGGATGGGACTCTCAATTAGTGTTAAAAACTATATTGTTTAGGTGGTTTTTTAGTGAAGTTCTTACACTAGGGATTCAAAGGCTTAAACATATTATTGTCACCACCTCTAAACATCCTTCTTGTTCTTGACCTGGAACATTTAAACACATCGTTTATATACCCCCCATTCTTGATATTCTTGGGCTTGGTAACACTCTATTTTCATCCTTACCACTTAGAGCCTTTTAGATGTAGGCTTCCATTTTTATGAAACTATTTTAACTGGTCTACTTTTATTGTTTTTCTATGGTAGTTTGTTATGTATTTTACTCTTTTTCAATTATTTTTAATCGTGAACATATTTCTTAGAATTTTTCTCGTAATGGTAAGATCAATGTTATATTTTCTTGTTTTTATGGATACAAGCATGTTCCAAGAAGGTAGATTCAGATTTAACATCGACCACCTCCCCCCAAATGTTGTTGTTTATGCTTGACTTTATACTTTCTATCTTTTTATAATGAGCTTCATTTGTATACCTATGTGGCATTTTATGTGTGTGGTGTTTCATGTGTTTAACCATCATGGATTCCAAATCATTACTCTCTCTACCCACCCTTTTATTGTAACCATAATCATAATATAATGATACATGAAAGCCAAAACCTTAACATAAAACACGGTATTGAAGGTCATTTAATTAAGAGTAAACATCCCATAACTATATTTATCATTTCCACCAACTTAAAATCAATTAACATTGGAAATTAAATATTTTTGTTACTTTTACTCCACCATTAATGTAAAATAAATTTTCTACATCTACGTATCCATTTTTAAAAAGGGGTTACTTAGAAAGTTAGGGCTCTCTGTAGACATGGATGAAGGAACTAACACGATGATGCAAGTTAATCCGAGCATAAATGGTCTTGCTGAAATTAATATGAATATACTACATTATGGCAAGGAATGATAATTAAAAATTCATTCCTCAAGTACTACGCAGTGGGATACTACACATCTCTTAGAAATTAAAGTGATACTACTACACATACATATTTTCTATCATTTATTATTTCTTAATGACTACTTTAAACAAGATACGATTGCTCAAAAATGCGGGGTATTCTTCATAAGCCTACAAATCATTCCAAAGAAGTAGTTATTCCTCTATTCTCTTTATTAGTTAACACTTCATACACAAGATCGGAGTATATGAAAGGCTTGTAACGTCTCGGATTCTCCTGATCCACAAGTTCTGCAGGACCCCAAATTTCCTTTTTGTCTAGGAAGACAAAAACATGGCAATAGAATATGATTCTTCCAACCTATATAAACAACTTGATGCTCTGTGTTGTGGCACCTCTCGTTACTTCATGCTTACAAGCATATTCTCTTACAATGTTTTCTAAATAATTAGAGACTTTTCAAACGAAAATTTTATAGTGATTTTCCCAAATGATTTCAGGCTTCAAGTATATACATATTTTACAATAATTAAAATAGTACTATCACTTCCATATTGACTTCAATACATACAAAATTTACAACAATTTAAAATGAAAGAAAATACAAGCCCTCCACCAAAATGGTGGAGACAAAATGGTCAAAAAAAATTCCAAAATATAAATTCTATAACTCCATTTAATTCCTCTAATTTTTCTTTTCCTTTTAGATCTAATCTTGCAGCTTATTTATTTAACTCCAGCATACACAAACAAAGGGGGAGAGCTAGGAAATTCTCTCCTCCTAGCCAAATTCCAATGAAGGGGTGAATCCAACCCCCTCATTGGTAATTAAGCTGCAATCGTGAAACAATTAAACATATTCCCAACCATTGACAACAAGAAAAATAATGGCTTCCACAACCACACATACATACAAACAAGACTGTAACTTATTGAAAAACATACAACAATTTCACAACAACACATTGGCTCAAATTAGAGAGCTAGAAGAGAGGTATTAAATGTAAAACCATATCCTTATTACTCCCAAATGGGTTAGTGGGATTCCACCCAAAACTCCATCTACGCATAAAAAATAATCCAAAAAACCACCTTATCCCTCCACCATCCAAATGAAGAAATTATAGCAACAATACCCTTTTCTCTCCCATAGGTGGAACCCCTACCCATGCTCCCTCCTCATAATCCCAAAAAAATCCCTTTTCACTCCCAAATGGTTCCATAATCCCACTCCCCACACCCTTTTCTTAAGGAAAGCTACCCAAACTAAAAAAACAACAAACAACATAACAATCCATTCAACATTACATACATAATTCAAAGAAAGAAATAACATGGGTTCAAGTCCCTACCTTTCCATAATTTGCAACCTTTTTATCAACCTTTGCACTCCAATTCCACTCCACAACAAGCATGCAAACCATCCCCTTCAACTCCAATCTCAAAGCAAAAAAATGTGTAACCCCAAAACCCTCAACAAGTTGCACATAAATAGACAAGGCGGAGGGAGAGGTGATGTGGCTCCATGTAGAATTCCACTTCATCTCCCTCAAATCCACATCAACTATTCCCGCACAAACCAAATAATCATTAAGAGGTAGGTGAGGATATTCCTTCACCAACATTGCACACAAGCTCCCTTCGCACAAATCAAAGATAAATTTAGAGATTCAAAACATGAAGGCAATAATTGCCTATTTTATCTCAATTTTTCATGATTAATGGCCAAAATTGACCCATTGGGTCATAGGTTAGGTTAGGAGGGAAGTCTAAAGAGTGTGGGACAATTTAAACTTGTCCCACAAGCTCTGAAAATTAGGCTCAAAGCCGAAATCCGAGATTGGGCTTAGAAATGGCACACCTACCAAAGCCAATTTTAAAATTCAAATAAAGGAGGTGAAAGGAATAAAGCATATTCCAAGGAATCTCTACCGCCAAAATATACATCATCATATTAGCATTAAACCCCCACAAATCAACATGATAAAGCCAATATACATAACCAACAACAAAATAACCATAAGGTGAAACATTGGCTCATACTAAAAATCTACATAATTAACAAGGGTACACTAACCACATAGAACAAGGGGTACATGGTACATTATAACTTACTCAAAAACACAACTTCCACAACTAATTACATAGAATAACCACAAGAAAACTAACATAGAAAAATACAAACACCTACTTATCCATGGCCACATGTGAGGTGCTCCCCCATAGAGACCTCCAACTATGAAAAACAAGAAAATGACACAACACAACACACACATTACATCTACCAAGGTTACCATGTTGTGAGCACATGACATCTACCAAGGTTGGCCTTCCTAGTCCCTCCTTGTTTGTGCAATTTCAATTCCTGTAATCACAAAATAAAACCACCTTTGGCCTCAAGGCCACATCAATACATCAAGGAGATTCAAAAAACATAAAAATCATCCATCACATAATCATCATGCATCATAGTGCGTAATTATATTCTAAATCAAACATTTACAATAGTCCATAATCACAATTATAAAATGATCACCTAACATAATCATGAAATCAATAAACCATAATATCAATGTACACATGCTTAGACAAGGCATCAAAATATAATCGCAACTACTATGAATCTAAGATGTCATTATATAGTAAAGTAATGCTAAATCACATGCACTGCAACATCTACCAAGATCAGCTAGGCATCTTTATAGTCCATGATAGGATTCAAATCACAATACTAATTAATTTCCATATAGTCTATCAACATGCTAACCAGAATACTATATCATTATCCATGTCTCTAAGCATCTAGTCAACATGATCCTAACAAAAATAAGTGTTGAAGAGGATTTGGCGCTACATTAACGTTGTGGGGAGGAATATTTTTATCGTGTGTGTGTGTGTGTGTGTGTGTGTGTGTGTGTGTGTGTGTGTGTGTGTGTGTGTGTGTGTGTGTGTGTGTGTGTGTGTGTGTGTGTGTGTGTGTGTGTGCACTTATGTATATATACACATATATATCCTCATATCTTATTCTGGTAAAATAATATGCATTTCTTTCAGGGTAGAATTAATACGCAACAAAATAAAAGTGCAGATTTGTCAAACTTGGAAGAAATAAAAGAAAGAAACTATATTAATAGAAATTGGGGAAAAAACTAAAGAAATAAATCAATAATCATGGAGGATGGGGAAGCAAATCATCCCATTTTGGACCCTATAATATCTCCTTCAACATAATTTCAACCCAAATCCTCTTGCCTCTATCTATGCCCTTGTCTGTAGAATAATCTATGTAAATGGGGACACAATTAGGGTTATAACATAGAAATAGAAGCCATAAAAAAGTTAAGGAAAACTAAAGGAACCCTAAAATCTAAGGGAGAGGATTAAATGAATCTTATGGCTGGGATTTAATCCTCATCCTTTAGAGATGGATGAATAAATTTAATAATACTTGTGTACACTAATATATTAAAGCCCTAGGAGATTTGTTTTCGGGTGTGAGGAAAAGTAAAATAGTAAGGAATATTTAATCAAAGCATTTTATTTAAATGATGTGCATAGGATATTTAGGGAAATGTATTAAATAGGAATTTAAAATATTAAAAAGGTTAATGGGTGTATGTGTATAGGTAGATAATTAAAGGGGTGGTTATGAATAATGTTTGCTAGGATATGAATTAAAATTAATTTTAAATGAACTTGGGTGAGGTGAGATTAATTTATTTAAAGGTTTAGAATAAAGTACATACATTTGATTTAAAATTTATCATTAATTTTAAGGTGGGTAAATTAAACGAGGTTAGTTAAGGATTAATGGTTTAATTAAATAAAATTAATTCAGGGTTAATTGTTGAACGATAAAATTAATAAAATTCTTATATTTGATTTAATAAATGAGGTTAATTCTGCAAGAGATGTATTGGACAAATAAATAAATTATAATAATCATAAATAATGTAGTTAATATTTAACTAACGTCTTTAACGTTGTATTTTTAAAAAAATTGTCATAATTTTCTATTTGTTCGTTGGTGGTTTGACGTGACGATTTTTGGGCGTCACAATAATACTCCTCCTTATATCTTAAACGCATACACTCTTTTTCATTTTTTCATCTATGAGTCTTCATTATTTTTCCATCGTTGTCATTGACTATGTAATATAAATTTACACAATGTTTCTCTATAGTGTCCAATTTAAGTTGCATTCTATGTTCTTTACCAAATTTCCAAGTACAAATAGTAATTCTACATTCTTTGGGAGTATCACTATCATAATTTATTTGTAGAAGTTCAATAAATGGGTATTTTTCTACCCAATCTACTTGAAAAGACCTTCCAATTGCTCAGGATATTTTATTCTTTCTCCCAGACTTATTTTTTTGAAGGGTTATGTCACTATCATCTTCTGTTGGAATCTTTTCATTTCAAAATTCATCTATTGAATGCATTTGGCATTCAAGACAATATTCTAGCTCTTGCATGTCTGGGTCGATAAAATATTCATCTACTGAAATAATTATTTCCTTAAGGTTTATGTTTTGGTTTAGTATTTCATCCTAAGTAAAATTGACAGAAGGGGTTTCTATTTTCAAAAAATAAAAATGTTTTGACTATTACAAAGATAATAAAAAAATTAAACTGAATTGATGAAAAATAGGAAACATATTATGATAATCTGTTACAACTTACCAGTATCCATGTGAATGTTTCCATTGGAAGCAACTTGGGTCTTCATTTTTGTGGGGCTGAAAAAAATTCTATCCTACCATTTTTATTTTTTTATTTTTCTAGCCTTTTGTTGATTTTTCAAAGAATCCATTGTACCTATCCATGAAAATATTTAAATTAGATAAATTTAATCAACATCTAAAAATTCTAAAATTTGTAAATGCATATTGGATGCTACCAACTGGTAGAATATTGCATACTACCGATTGGTAGCATACTGCATGTTGTTGGCTGGCATCATGCAATATGCTACCTATAGTGCCCACTCCTCTTTGAAATATTATTATATTTTGATTTTTATTACTACTGACCATAGACATGGATGTTATTGTATCATTTTGGTTTAGGATAATGTTGGATGATAGAGATATTCTGATTATTGATGGATTGTGATTCATAGTATGATTATGTGGATTCTTAGATGTATATAGAAACATTTTATATTAATGATAATAATGTGTTGTTAGCATATATATTACTGAAATTTAGAATTCTCGTCATGCTGACTAGGATTTAGCATTTGAACTAATCTTGTGATCTTGTGTATATTGATAAAAAGATAGAATTGAGATGTTGTTGGAATTTTAGACAAATGTTAGCATTCTTTAGTATAGATGATGATTTAGATATATGTGAATGGTTATTGATTTATGTGTGTATTTTTATCTTTGATGTGGCCATGAGGCTGAAGGAGGTATTGTGTGATTTTACAGGTGATTATATCACAACAATCAAAAGGGGGATTGGAGACCAACCATAGCGGAATACTAGACGGATACAACAAAGTTCACCATGGAAACTTATGTAATGTTGTTTTTTTGTTTTAATTTTTTTGGGGGTCCCCATGGTGGGGATGACTTCCAATTGTGACCATGTGTTATGTGTGCAATTTTTTTCCTTTTTCTTTTATTTATTTTAGAGTATGTGATTTATTTTGTGATGCAATTTATTTAATCATTATTGATTAATGTGCCTTTATTAAGTAATTTAATCATGTTATTAAGTTATATGGGGATATGACAAAAGGGTTCATTTAATAGAGTAGTTAGTCTTTTGGAGCTTGTGATCTTGATTGAGTGTAAGTGACTTTGAGTATTATACACTCTACCTTACCTTAGAATTTTGGATTTGGGTTTAAGGGCCATTTTTGGAGGCTTGTGGGACAAGCTAACCTCTTAATTTCATATACCAACCCTACCTATGGATTGGGGGGTCAAAAATAGACCCCATTATGTGTTTTTAAGACAAAAATTGACATTAATTGCATTTTTTTACATGGGTTTTAATTTTTCCTTACAGGGTGTGGGTTGGGATTGTGTGTGTAAGAGGCTTTTCATTCCTCTCAACCACCAATTTATTGTGCATTAGGGTTGAGGTTTGACTTGTGATGTGGATTTGAGGATGAGTTATGTGGCATCCTACATGGAGACACCTCACCCTCCTCTTTCCTTTTTCTATATATGCAAGTTTATTTGTTTGTTTGGGGGTTACTTCATTTCATTGGTGCTCTTGTATTTTTGGAGTTAGAGATTTTTTGAAGTGCTTGTTGAACTCTTGAAGCTTGTTGGATATGTATTGAGATTAAAGGAGCTTGAAGTTTGATTCCTTGATCAAGTTCTTACTATGGAAAGGTAGGAGTTACACTTCTTTTACTTGTTTGTTTTTATATGTGTGTATTGCATGTATGTGAATGATTTATGTACTTGTTGGTATATTTGGTAAAATGCATAAGTATGGTGTAGGAGAAGGCTATTTGAATTTTATATGTAGGGAGGCATAAGATTTTATTTCATGTTTTGGGAGGGATTTTAGTTGGGTGCCCCACCTTGGATAATAAAATGCTTGCATTTCTTACTCGGTTATTTTGAGGGAGACATAAGAGATTGTATGGAGGCATAAGAGAATGTGGGAGGCATAAGAGGATTTGTAGGGAGGCATAAGATTTGTGTAGGGGTTTGAGATGTATATTGTAGGGTTTTAAGGTAGGCACCAAATCCTGTTGGCAGGCATAAGTGATCTCCACATAGACCCTTACTCCATTGGCCTTGCATTTTCAAGTCTTGTATATTTTTTTAGTTTCCTTCTTGTGATTGCATCTTGTGTTGAATGTGTTTTGAAATGGTTGTGAAACTTTGTATTGTGATGTGGAATATTTTTGATAGTTTTCATGAGTTTGATCCATCCTTTATTGCATTTTGGTTGGGGCTCGGGGGCCAATGAGGAGGATAACTTCTTTTCCTCATTGGATTATTTGTTGAGTTGATAGTGTTTCGTCTCCCCCATTTTTTTTTTTTTATTGAATTAAAGACATGGTGGGGATCTTTTGGAAGATTTGGGACTTGGAGCATTTGTTGAAGTCAAAAGAAATCCTTCTTTGTGAGAAAACATTTCTTGTAATTGTCACTTAAGGTGGAAGACTAGTAGTATTGTATTTAAAAGAAGAACTCCATTGCGTATTTGTTTATGAAATTTGAAATGTATTGTGGAAAAGAAAGCTCTTTCTATTGTAAGGAAATGAGCTATGCTCAAAGAAAAAGAAAGTTCATAATTATTTTTTGAAATTGTATCATTGTAAGAATGAAGGAGGAACATAGAAGTTGTAAACATTAATGATGTATCCTTAGAAAATATTAAATGTATAATACTTGTGTTTTCCTTGAGTAAATGGTGGTTGTAGTAATGGAAGGATGTGCCAAATTATAATGAGTTATTTCGTTGGAAAAATTTCATTTTTTTGTGGAAAGGAAAACAATGTGTTGGTACCCAAATTAATTCTCCCTCAATGTCTGAGCAGCATCACAAGTTTTGACAGGGAGCTTAGAGGTAGATAGATCATAATGAGTCATTTTGTAGCTAGGGATGGGATCTAACTCGCCTTTTGTCACTCAGATGTGGGGAAATGGGTAGCACCCTCAAGAGGATTTAATCTATCCTCACTATTTTAGGTTGTACTTTTCAACCAAGGTAAGAAAACCCTTTTGTAGCCTATTGTTTATGGAGGAGATGGAAATATCCTTCCTTATGGAGTACTTAAAGAGACCTTGAAGAAAATATGATCAATGCAAAAGAATCTAACTCTCACAAGTTGTCACTCTAGATAGTGGAGATATTCTCTAAGCAAGGTTCAGGCTACTAAAGACATTTGGAATCCTGATTGTTTCTACATTTTTGGTAGTAAAAATTATGCATTTATATACATGCATGACAAAAAGGGGTAGTATGGGTAGGATTAGTTGTTTTAAATGAATTTTTGGAGGGAGATGAGGCAGAATGAACTTGTTTTTCTAGATATTTGAATTTTTTTACAAAATGGAAAGCTTAGACAATAGAATGCTTCAGAATAGATAAAATGTTCCTTTAACCAGAATATGTGCTTCAATGGAGGCCCAGATTAGCACTTTTTCACACAATATATGAGATTATAACACGAAGGATTGAGATTATAACACGAAGGATTCCAAACATGCGTGGTACCTCCACATGTCTCCATGGCACAATTTCAAAATGGTGCAAATGTTTGAGACCCTGAATAAGCACAGGATCACCACTTGTCCCTGTCCCACCAAACTGTATTATCTACATAAAATTTGTTTAAGTCAAAGCGAAGCAGTGGAGACCTCCACGTGTCCTCCCGCGCTACTCCAAGGCCAAACCAAAAATTAAATCTTCAAATGAGCGCCACTCCTCCACGTGGACAAATTTCTAAGTGGAGGTAATTCATAAAATTTCTAAATTACTTTGCTAAGCCGTGTCCAACCAAAAGAGGCCACATTCCCTAATGATGCAAGGATACAAATTTGACCGAGAGAAATGCCCGTCAAACCATAAAATGTAGAAAAATGACCATTTGATCCTGGAGATGAAATTTTTTCCAAGGACAGAGGATTTATAAATGTTACAAGGCTCAAATACGCTCTTCATAGCTACATCCATTCATTTTTTATCAAGTAATTGTGGAAAAAACGATAAGGGCAGAAAATTGTGACTATGGAAAATGTAAAGAATGGGAAAGCCCGAGTTTTTTAATGAACAAAGAACGGGAGACCCAAATTACAAACCTTTTCAAAGGGATGGAGAAACAAGGAAACACAAATGGACCCATACGTGATCATCAACCTAGGAACAAATTAATTATGGAAACAAAATAAAGTAAAGACTTCTCAGGCACAACACGGGGGAGAAAATATAGAAGATGTCATAAATTGATATATTTCAAAGGAAAAATGGGGCGAGACTATTTTGAGCACCAACATCAGCTCTAACTCAGAGATGGGCACTCCCTGTGAGTGCCACAAGAACAACGGTAGACCAAGCTCTAAAAATATCCATTGGACAACAGAGTCACCTCGCAGAGTAGAGAAATAGAGCCATCTCCAAAAAAATAGAGAAACCAACAAAAATAGGTCACCGAGGACTAGAATGAGAAAAAACACAAAAAACAGGAAACAAACAAGCAACTATACACTGTACAAAAGATGTTTACTTTGATTCTGAGGAATCAATCCAAGAAATGCTTCAAATGCCTGCCATTAATAGGAAATTTAAGAAAATCACCATCCAAATCCTTCAAGAAGAAGGTATGTTCACCAATTCTAATATCAATGGAGTAAGAGCCCATCCATAATGAGTCAAAATTTCCATGATTGCCCTTATCTTCATGCCTACTATCCCATAGTAGCACAAGATCACCAACATTGAAAGCTTTGGGAGTGGCCTTCTTGTCAAATAACTTCTTCAACTTTTCTCTAAACTTTACATTCCTTTGGTGGGATGCCCTCCTTTCTTCATCAAGTTCAATAATCTAGTTAATGCGAGCATCACAAGGACTTACATCTTGATCCTCCAGTTGTTGAATGAACTAATATGAGGATAATTACATATGCAAGGGAAGCAGGGCTTGAGTTCCATACACCAACTCAAATGGATTCTTTCCAGTGGCTCTTTTAACAGTGATTCTATCAACCCAAATAGAAAACTTCAAATTTTCACCCCATTTTCTCTTGTTCAGCTCCAAGGTTCTTCTGATAATCTTCAATAGATTTTTATTACTGGAATCAGCTTGTCCATTTCTGTGGGGATTGTAGTTAGAGGCATATGTCAAGTTGATCCCATATTCTTTACACATTTCCACCAAAGGTTTATCTCTAAAGCTCATAGCATTGTTAAAAACAATCTTGACTGGCACCCCAAACTTGCAGATGATATGGTTCAACAAAAAATCCATGACAATTTGGTGTGTTTCTCTTTTGGTGGGGATTTCCTCCACCCACTTGGTGAAGTAATTAGTGGCTACAAGAATCCACTTGTGGCTAGCACTTGAAGGGTCTAAAATCTCACCAATGAAATCCATTCCCTGTTTCTTGAATGGGGCTTCAATTGATACAGGATGTAAAGGAAGGGATCTTGAAGCTTTCAGTCTTCCAAAGAAGTGTTGGAAACTCTAACATCTTCTAACCAAAAGATTTTTATCCTTGAAGAGATTTGGCCACCAATAACCAGCCCTTAGGATCTTTTGTACTGTGACTCTTGCAGAAAAATGACCCCCACAAACTCCTCCATGGAAATCAGTAATTATCCTGGGGGCTTCTTCTTCAGTAATGCACCTTAAGAGGACTCTCTTTGGGTTTCTTCAAGATAACCCATAATCAGTAATGACATATTTCTAGAAGGCCAACTTAAGATCTCTTTTCTAGTTCTTACTTAAATAATCAGGGCAGTATAAGTGTCTAAGATAAAAAATCACATCCTTGTACCACTCAGAACTCATCAACCTTTCAAAAACACCTGCCCTTTCTCCTTATACCTCATTTACCTCAATAGTTTGCAAGTTGATCTTAGCCATAAGCTTAGCCAAGCCCAAACCTCTCACCAACTTCATGGTTTGGATATCCATATCATATTCTTGAAATTTGTTCACCCACCTACATCTTTTTCTTGAGACTTCCATCTCTGATAAAATTTCTTTTACCATGGTGTGGGGAACATAAGCAATAATCTTAGAACTCAAAATGTAAGGCCTGAAAACCTTTGTTGCTTTTACAAAGGAAAATGCTTGTTTCTCCATAATAGTGTACTTCAGCTCATCCCCTGTAAGGCCTTACTGAAAAAGGAAATCGGCCTCTCAGCCCCTTCATCATCCTTTTGCAACAAGACAGAAGCAACAGTGTTCTCTGAAGAAAATTAAAATAGTTGGAAAGGCTTCTTATATTCTAGAGCTGCTAAAACAAGGGAATGATTTAATGCCTCCTTGATTTCATTAAAATCTTGGATGGAAGCCTCCTCCCATTTGATGACCTGATCCTTCTTTAGCATGAAAGTGATTGGAATGGTCAACTCAAAAAAATTTGATATGAGTCTCCTGATGAAGTTTATATGCCCAAAGAAAGACTGAATGCATTTCTTGGTTCTTGGAATTGGGACCTTGCTGATGGCCTCTACCCTTTTTGGATCAATCATCACCCCTTCTTGTGATACAATTTGACCAAGCAACCTTTCCCTCTGCACTCCAAAATGTCACTTCTTTTGATTGAGTGAGATGACATATTCTCTACATCTTATCAGCATATTTTCCAAGTGCAGCAAGTGATCACTCCTCTTTTTGGAAAATACAATTACATCATCTTGATAAACTGTAATAAACTCATTGATGTAACCAACAAAAGCAACATCCATTTCTCTTTGAAAGGTTGCTCCAACATTCATCAAACAGAAGGGCATCCTAACATATACATACATCCCCCAAGGAGTAGTAAAGGCTATCTTGATCCTTTTTTACTCCTTCACCACCACTTGGTTATAACCAGAGAAACCATCTAGGGTGGAGAGCAATTCAAACCAATCAATAATTGCAGCATGTTTTCCATATTTGGAAAAGGATAATTATCCTTCATTGATGCTCTGTTTAGATTCCTAAAATCTACACACAGCTTGATACCACCATTCTTCTTTCTCACTGGTACTAGGTTTGCAACCCAAGAAGAATACCTTGTGGGCTGAATAATCCCTCCATCGCTTAGCTTCTTTAATTCCTCTTGTATTTTCAGAGATAATATTGGATTGATTGGCCTTTGTTTCTTCCTGAATGGATTTGCATTAGACTCCAAGGGAATCTCATGTTGAAACAGATATTCTCTGTATGCTTTTAGTTCAGAATAAGTCCAAGTCATGTAATCCTGATATTTTTTCAACAATTGGATGTATAAAAACTTCTCCTCCTTGCTGATATTTTTACCTAACCAAATTTCCTTGGTTTCTCCTTTGTACCAAGGTCATGCTCCTCAATATCCCTTGAGGCTACCATGCATCTGCTAACAATGCGATCAGCATTATCAAAATTGAACTCAAGAGCAACCAGCCTCTCTAGGAATGGTATTAGTCTTTAGCTGGATGATGCCCTTGCCAAAAAAAGGTTTCTTTACCCTCTGCTATACACACCATTGGCTCCCAATCAATATTTCGATTAGCAAAATCTCCCTTTTTCTGTAGAAATCTTCTGATCTGAGCATCATTATCAAAAACCTGCCAATGCTTAATATTTGTAGGTACAAATGGCCTTGTTCACACCTCAACATCATATTCACAATATGGGGATTTTGCAAAATTGTCAAAACAAGACCCCAACACTATAATATTCTCTACCAAGTCATTGAACTTCCTATCATGATGTACAATGTTGAATGAATCAAACATCTCAATGAAATCCCAAACTGCATGCTTGTATTGTTTCATTTACTGATTCTTTATGGCATATAGTTTTCTGACTTGTTTTATGATTAATTTTGAGTCCCCTTTGACAATGATGTCTTTGACACCATATTTCCAAGCAATTCTTAAACCCAACAACAATGCCTCATACTCAGGAATTTTGTTAGTGCACTCAAAGTTGAGTTTGAAGGAAGAAAAAAAAAATTCCTTACCTAGAGAAATCAGAACAACACTAGCACCATTCCCAAACTTAGAGAAAGATCCATCAAACAACAGAGTCCAAGGAGATCCCGCTTGTTCAATACACCTACATACCTCAATCTTTTTCTCCTTTCCATCGGTAAATTCTGCAAAGTTATCAGCATCAACATTTGTGTACAATAAATCATAGGATGCATTGTTGGGATCTTCAATAAGGTTCAACATCTTCTTTTCCCCATAAAACTTGACAAGGCTGCCCTCAATTGGGATGGTGGCATAGGACATTTCCATTTCAACACTCCCACCAACACTTACAGCCCATTTTCTAGACATTAGCATGCCCCACTTGGATGGGCAGTCAACAATGACAACATCAAGTTTTAAATATTTACTTGGGTAATCTGCAAGTTACACCACCTAACCCTTAAACATCCCACTATTGGTACCTCTCTGGAGTTCATGGAAGTACACTTCCCATATGCTATTGTTACTTTGATATTCAGATCATTCATGACTTCCAAAGGCATAACATTGCATGATGCCCCTGAGTCAAACATGGAATTATGGAGTAATATGTCCTTAATGATCAGGGTAGTGAAGAATGGATCCACATTCAGTTGAGATTCTACCAAGGATGTCCCCAAATAGACCTCACGTGGTTCACCTAATTCCTCCAATACTGGTGGTGTTTCTAACTCTTCAATGATTAGAGGAGTCTCCACAATGTTTACATTTCTACCTAGGGCAGTCTTCTCTTCTTTCAATCCCAAGTATTCAAATGCTCTCTTTTTGTGCTCAGGAATCCTAAGCAACTCAAAAATTGGAATAGAGGCTTTGATTTGACTTAAAAATTGAGCAATGTCATATGGGACATTCTTTGGCAAGGTAGTATTAGATGGCAAGGCAGTATTGGAAGGAAAGCTAACACACTCATTAGGTAGTATAGGATTTTTGATAGCTTGGGCATGAGGAGGGGTATGATTTTTGTTTGAAACTGCAGGGCTTTTGGCAGATGCTTCTTTCTTAGGAGTCTCTTTAGGGATGTTTGAAAGTAGGGGAGGTTTTGGCTTGGTAGGGGAGGTTTTGGCTTGGCTTGAAGCCATGTCCCTTTGATAACCTTACTTCTTGTGTTATATTCCTTCTCTTGAGCAACAACAACATTCATCAGTAACTGTCTATCTTCCTCAGATGGGATTCCTCCATCATACTTATTTATCATTAAAGCCCTTAAATATTCAAATTCATTATTGGGAAATTCAAAATCTTGTACAGTATCTACTTCTAAAGTATGAGAGGGAGGAATAATAGGTACCTTATGAATGCAGTCCCAAAAAGTGGTAGCAGTCTAGGCACTTACCACTTCAGTTGAAAATGCCCCTTATTGTGAGCTTGTGGAGCAACCCACCACGTAGACATCATCATCATTGTCATCATAAGCTTCTTCATCTTCTTGTTGATCTTCCTTACATGAAGAATGGGGCATGAAACATCTGTCACAATAATTAATGACTTTTGTCTCCTCCACAACATTAACTTTGGTAGCCAAAGGATCAGGCACCATTCTACTTTCCCTACCTTGGGGATGCCTATTTCTAAATCCAATAGGTCCCTTTCCTCTGTCATCATATCTTTGGTGATTTGTGAACCTTTCTTGGCCTTAATACTTGTGTTGACCTTGTGAGATCTGCCTAATCCCCTTCTCTTCATGGGCTAGTTTGTATGATATTTCCTTGACACCCCCTACCAAAGTTTTCACAACTTCCTCCAAATCAGCAGCCTTTCTTGTCTGATTTTTTTCTGGGTTGATTAGTTTTACACCCTCCCTTTTTGGAGGCTTTCCAATTGTCTTAATATTGTTCTCTATTTGCAGAGCCATGGTGAAGGCCTACCTCAAATTAGTAGGGTTTTTGTCCCTCAAGTAGTAAGCAACATTTTTATCAAATGCATCTAAATATAAACATGATTCATCACATGGCCTTATCCTGACAGGAAATATTCTCAATGTCTTGTTAAACCTTGTGTTGAAATCATGTACTGACTCATTAGGATTCTTCTTGATGTTTTCAAATTCTGTTAAAAGAAACCTAGGGTCAGTTTTATCACCATACTGCAATCTAAAAGCATTGCTCATCTCTATCCAAGAATCAATTGAATTATCTGGCAAAGCTTTATACCAGTCCCTTGCATCCTCTTCCAGAGTATGGATAAACAACTTGATAAATACATCTTCATGTTCAATCTCAAATTCTTCTATCATATTGATAAAAAATCTTCGAGATGTTGATCACCGATTATAGTTTTATTTCCTTGGAACTTTGGTAGTATTTTTCTCACATCTTAAGGAACTGCATTTGGATAGCCAACCATCTCTACAAAATTTATAGGTCTAAAGGTATTTATAAAAAAGGAGTTGGATGGGGAAGGGCCGTGTTGTTTTGAGGAGGTGACCTGGAGGGGTGACAAACCGATAAGGAGCAAAGGGTCTTTGAAACACAGGGGTATAATTTTCAAAGTGGATATCCCTTAAAGGCATTATTTCTTAGAAATCCCTATCAACTTCTGAAAAGACAGCGCAGAATGAGAAGAAAACTTTTCAAAATCAAATGAAGTCCCCTATCCAGTTGGAGAATTCAATTCTAAAAAGAGGCTACCTGATTCAAAAGCACTCGAATAGCAGTCTTCAATGATAGGCTAGTCACTTTCATCAATGGATATCCCTCTTCTTTCCTGCTGATCTCCCACAACTCTCAAGGCTTTTATTCCTTCTGATTTTTCTTTTCCTAGCTCTAGAAATAATGTCCTAGCAAGGTCCCTAGCAAAGAAATACCTCCTTCCTTCCATCTTTGCAAAGGTTAGTAAGAAATATCACTTGACAGAGATTAAGACACTGGTATTCATTAAGAATCAGATCAACAGGGATTCGCCACCAAGGATTTCCACCTTAGTTGTAAAATGCACTAAATATGATCTGTCAAATGTTTGTCAACACTAGAAACTAGACAAGGAAATATTCTGACTCTTCTTTACTCAGATTTATCAATGAAACTTAGTACAATAACTGTAGAAAATGGAAATATTGCACATAGCATTTGTAACTTCGAAACTTCTTACAGGTCTAAACACAAGATGATGCCTGAAAAGATGTATTAGCACTTTGAGAAATCATGAAGTGCTTACCAGTGTCTGAATATGAATTGCAATCACTATGTCCCCAACAGCGGCGCCACTCAGGTGTTGGTACCCAAATTTATTCTCCCTCAATGTCTGAGCAGCATCACAAGTTTTGACATGAAGCTTAGAGGCAGATAGATCATAATGAGTCATTTTGTAGCCAGGGATGGGATCTAACTGTCCTTTTTTCACTCAAATGTGGGGAAATGGGTAGTACCCTCAAGAGGATTTGATCTATCCTCACTATTTTAGGTTGTTCCTTTCAACCAAGGTAAGAGAACCCTTTTGTAGCATGTTTTTTATGGAGGAGATGGAGATATCCTTCCTTATAGAGTTGTTAAAGAGACCTTGAAGAAAATATGATCAATGCAACAAAATATAACTCTCATGAGTTTTCACTCTAGATAGTGGAGATATTCTCTAAGAAAGGTTTAGGCTACTAAAGACATTTGGAATCCTGATTGTTTCTACTTTTTTGGTAGTAAAAATTATGCATTTATATACATGCATGACAAACAAGGGTAGTATGGGTAGGATTGGTTGTTTTAAATGAATTTTTGGAGGGAGGTGAGGCAGAATGAACTTGTTTTTCTAGATCTTTGAAATTTTTACAAAATGGAAAGCTTAGACAACATAATGCTTCAGAATAGCTAAAATGTTCCTTTAACCAGAATATGTGCTTCAATGGAGGCCCAGATTAGCACTTTTTCACACAATCTATGAGATTCTAACATGAAGGCTCGAGTTAGAAGACCCAATAAAGCATCAAGATCTGAGCCTAGTCACGCCTGAGGTACACCCAGAGGCTTACAGACAATCTCTGTCAACAGATGAAAGAAATGTGCTTTTAAATTGTTCATTTTACTCCAAGATGAAATCTCTTCTAAGAAATGAAATTGCATATGCCACTAAACTATCACAAGGATTGAAACATGGTGATTAAGATAGATTTTAATACAATATTGCAACAAGAACAAGAAAAACTATTTGCAGACATTCAGAAATGAAACAAACACATTTTTCTCAAGATCAACACAGAATAACTCGAGTTTGATTAAATTTATTAGCAGGGGAAAGTTTCTAGAAAAATATCAGAGCTTTTCAATGGTTGTACACTCACAACCACCTTGACATGATCAAATTTAAAATAAAATAGATATACAAGCTTCTCAAAAGATAGGCTTTGTCAAATTTTCCTCTTAGGAATTTTCTTTGACCTCTAACACTCCAACCTCCAACCATTTACATGATAAATTTGTGCCATTTATAACATTTACAACATAACCCTTTCCCCCCCTTAAAATCTAGACACTGAGTGCCACCAGTGCCTGCCCTAACCATGATTGTGATTCCAAGAATTAGATCTGTAAAAAATTGCCAGGTGCTCATGAGGCAAATCTCTTCAAAAATCTCAGCATTCAATTCCTTCATCTGTAGAACACTCTTCATTCTATTCACCAACCACATCCACCCCTAATCTGTCAAATATGGTTCCTTGTGTGCTCGGGAGAAGAAAAATAGAAAATTAGATTGAGCCCGATAGTCAGACCATTTTAATGACGAAAGATGTCTCTAGATCTCCTCCACCAAACTTAGATATCAAAATTAACTCTCCTCTCTGTTTGGTGTGTAGTAAATACCAAGAAATCATGAAGACTCATACTTCTAGGAGTGTTTCAGTAAAAATGGGGGGAAAATCAGAATTAGACTCATAGCTATCGTTAATCTTTACTTTGAATTTGAGCCGTCCACATGGAAGGTCTGATTTAAAATAGGATCGGGGGTTCCCTTTGACTTTTTACAACTTTTGAAAAAATGTAAAATTTTAACATTTTTCCCTGCAGCTCCGCCCCTAAAAGATGGGCTTGACACATGTCCCATTGTGGGTCCCAGCTGAACCATGCTTCCCTTTTTACTTTTAACTCTTTTTTCCTAAAAGGAAAATTTTCCAAGTTTCCCCGAGATTCCCCACCTCCGCGATTGACTGAGCAAGATTTGACCATTCCTTTATCGGGCTTGCGGGAAATTTTTGGTATTTTAACCCTTACGAGAATAAGAGGAAAAAATTCCAAGTTACCTCTGATGGTCCACTTCCCTGCCCCTTTTTGACTTTTCAAACTGCCACATGTCGCAATGGCGCACCTTGAGATAGTCCCCAAAATTTGAGACCCTGAAAGAGCGTGGGCTCGCCACATGTCCTGGCCCATCAAAAATTTGTTGAAGGCTTAAAGCTCTACGGAAGGTGCCATGTGTCAGAGTCTGAGGTAATCTCTTTTGGCTGCTTGAAAATTCCAAGCAAAATGTAAAGTGAACGGAGGCCTCCAAGTGTCCTCTTGGCACTTCTTTAAAATGAAACTCAAGGGCCAGTATCCAACCATGTGCTGTTCCTCCACATGTCTCCATGGCGTAATTTCAAAATGGTTCCCAAGTTTGAGACCCTGAATGAGCACGGGCTCACCACGTGTCCATGTCCCATCAAACTGTATTATCTGCATAAAAAAATTTAAGTTAAAGTGAAGTAGTGGAGAC
The DNA here is from genome assembly GCA_018340775.1 of Taxus wallichiana var. yunnanensis. NCBI lineage: Eukaryota > Viridiplantae > Streptophyta > Pinopsida > Cupressales > Taxaceae > Taxus > Taxus wallichiana. Next base: position 444,800,826 of record CM031242.1, read on the forward strand.
CTCCATGTGTCCTCCCGGTGCTACTCCAAGGCCAAACCAAAAATTAAATCTTCAAATGAGTGCCGCTCCTCCACGTGGAAAAATATATAAGTGGAGGCAATTCATAAAATTTCTAAAGTACCCTGTTGAGCTACATCCAACCAAAAGAGGCCACATTCCCTGATGATGCAAGGATACAAATTTGACTGGGAGAAACTCCTGTAAAACTATAAAATGCATAAAAATGACCATTTGATCCTGGAGATGAACTTTTTCCAAGGATAAAGGATTTGTAAATGTTACAAGGCTCAAATATGCTCTTCAGAGCTACATCTATTCATTTTTTATCAAGTATTTGGGGCAAAAATGATAAGGGCAGCAAATCCCAACTGTGGAAATGGAAAGAACGGGAAAGCCAAAAAAATTTAATGAACAGAGAATAGGAGACCCAAATTACAGACCTTTTCAGAGGGATAGAGAAACAAGGAAACACAAATGGACCCATACGTGATCATTGACCCAGGAACAAATTAATTATGGAAACAAAAGAAAGCAGAGACTTCTCGGCACAACACAAGGGGGAGAAAGTATAGCAAGGGCCATAAATCGATAGATTTCAAAGGAAAAATGGGGTGAGACTATTTTGAGCACCAACACAATGATAATTAGAAATAGATTAAGTTTCATTTCTTCCTTTGAGTTGAAACTTTTTTTGGGAAAAATAATCTTATAGTGTTTACTTGTTACTATTGAAATAAAAAATATTTACATTTAGTCATTTAAGCTTGGAATGAAAAAAAAAAGGGTGTAACCTTTCAAATAGACACTTTAGACACATAAAATGAAGCTAAGGACAAGCTTTAGATCACTCCAATAAGTTTTGTTTTTGGAAAAATTGTGGAAATGATGGTTCTGTTTTCAAAGAACGGGACCACCACCCATATAAGGCAGCGGTTTTTGAATCATCACCCAGGTAGGAAGGTGGTCCCTGGACCTCCTGTCTACTTTGGGAAGCAATTTAAGCACTGACGGAAGAAAAAAATAATAATCCGCGACTAAGGAATTTTAAACATAGTTTTACTAAAAATTTAATCTTGTAAATGTGAAAGGGAAATCACCAGCAAGCCAAAAGGGCATAAATTCATTTTTCTAAGCTTGTAAATCTTGAAATAAGCATTAAAATGTATGGAATATCTTGGATTAAATGGGGAAAATGGTTTTACCCAAGTAGAATACAAAAAACAAAGAAATAACTAAGTAAACATTCCATATTTAGGGAAGAATCCCTACAATCCACTAATAGAAAAAAATGCAATAATAAATCTATAATCCAATCTAAGCTAAGCTTGATTCTAATGAAATTCTTCATGGCTTCTTCCTTCCTCAATCCCATGGCTTCCATTTCTCCAACCTGCAAAGTAAACAAAAGAAAAGAGACCAAATGAGGAGGCTAGGAAAAAGAAAAAGGTTTAATAAAATTTCATAAGGGTAGTTGAAGTTAGTGTGGGACCCTAAAATCTAGTGGCCATAATTGATTTGATCCTAGGGTTTAGAATCAACCCTACAATTGTTAGGTAAGAATGAATATTATGGTTTTTTTAATAATCTAAAGGTATGTGTAAATGGGTGAATGGGGCCACTTAATACCCTTGTATGTTAAGTTAATTATGTAACTCTTTTTGTGTGCTTTAGTAAATGATTCAATGGACATTAAATAAAATAATTTAAGAGGACTAAGGTAACTAAGGATAAGGGTTTATTAAATGTGAGTTGAATGTTAATTCCTAAGGGGGAAACTATTTAACCTAGTGAAAGGAATTACTGAGCACTTATCTAGTGATGATAATTAAATTGACTTTAGAACTGGATTAAGAATATTTAATTAATAATCTATACTGGATCTAGCCTATGAAATGTAACATTGCTGGTAGGAATTAATTAAACTTATATTAGGGTTTGAAACCCTTATCACTTAAAACAAAACAAAAAATTGCCACAACTTTCTAGATTATTGTTTAAGGATTAATGTGGTTTTAGAACATCAAAATTGTGGGCGTTACACTACCGATCGGTAGCATAGTACATGTTTTCATATGATAGCATGTAGTATGCAATTAGTCGGTAGCATTTTGTATGCTACCATTCGGTATCATACTGCATGATGTTAGTTGTTAGCTTGAAATATGGTATAACCCAACATTGTAATGCCTCGTTCAATGTTACTCCAGTTCATACTTCGGTGACCTTGTTGCTAAGCATTGAACGTTGTTGTGCTTCTGTTGATCATTAGTCGGTTTCAACCTTGTTACAGAAAATAATTAGCATCCTCCATCTTTGTTGTGCCTACTTGTGTCATTGTCGATGTTTCCAGTTGTTGGCCCCCACAACATCCTTTACGATTTTCCTATTAAAGGAAAATCGTGTTCTCAATTGTCAAGCTTGACTGTCGTCATTATTAATATGAATAATAATTATCTTTAAGTTGTAAAATTAATAATAAGAATGATAATAATGATATTATTAATTTATTTTTGAACGGTAATTATTTCTTTTATTATTATTTTATTGTCGATTGTAATCGATATTAATATTAATTATCTCTATGTAATTTTTTGTTTCGTTCTGATCACTCCCGTAAACCCAAACTCGTTCCGTGCTAAAGAAGAGATTACCCAGTTGTGGCGCCATGGTTGGTCATTGATCCATATTCTATTTCAAACTTTAACCTTTAGTTTTCTCCCCTTGATCGAGTTAGACCTGCTTGCATGTTGTTTTAATCGTTTAAATTAAAGGAGAATTTTTTTTGCTCCCTCCAACTTGCCAGTATGTATGTAATTTAATCTTCTTGGTTGGCATAAGATTATTGGGTTCCTTTCTTCCTAGTTTTCAGACTTGTGAACACGTGGAATTGGAGTGAGGTTGTGTGGCGCAAGTTGTTGATGGGGATATTAATTAATTCCCAAATTTACCTTTTCACCTACCACCCTTTACCTCTTTAGCAACGACCTGGCCTTGTATGTGGCCTTCACCAAATGGAATTAATCGTTGATTGGGCATTGGTTTGTTTTTCCTTTGCAAAAATATATTGGGTATGTGTTGGCGGGGGTGGTGTTTGGTGGCCACCTACCATTATTTTAATGTCCTTAAAGGAGACATGCCTTGGGCTATGTTTGCTTTTGATTCCTTTATTGGCCGCATACATTTGAATCAACTCAAGTGTTGGGTAGACCCTATTTTTCTATAAATGTTTTGAAACTTTCTTGCATTTCCAGTCGCAGCATATCCCCATCTTGTTGTTCACCGCACCCGGCTGTGCAATCAAAATCATGTAGTGGTGTTTTGGGCGCCCAAAAAAACTCGTGGGAAAGGAAATCGAGACCCGTGGTTCTTGTTGCAGAGATTGCTTGGTGGAGGTGCGAATTGTGGAAGCTTTAATTAGGCATGTTAAGTCTAAATCTTGTAATTTTTTTCTACCTTTTTATAATTCCATGAAATGAATGGTTCTCCTTCCTGAAATGACGTCTAGAAATGGGATTTTTTGGTTGTTTTTTAAATTACCTTGAGTATACCAATTGCCCCTCTGTATCTTCTTCTGAATTACTGGTTTTGGATGACTGGCTTGCAAAAAGGAGGAACTACACTTCTTTTTACTCTGTTACATTTATTTGGTTATGAGCAGTATTATACGGCTGGGAATTTCTTGCACTCGCCTTCCCATAGGGCGAACTGGTAATGGGTAGTAATATATTTCCTTCTGTCTTTCAGTTATAGATCTTTTTCTTCATGCTCATAGTATATTTATTATGATACTTGTATGTAATAATGTTAAACACCCAGTACTTAGGGTGTCAAATGGTTTGATACTATTATTCGTTTGATTGAATCTCTAGATTCAATATTGGGTAACCTGATTCTGAACACCCCCTTTCATTCTCATACTTTTGTGACTTTCTTTGAATCCTCTGTGTTTGGCATGTCATGTTTAATAGAAAAATATGTTAAATCCTGAAGACTGGGGTATCGATGGTGTATTACCTAACATGTATCGAATGCCTTGGATTCGAACTCGAATAACATACATTATTAGACTTGTTTACTAAATGTTTTCGTATGGGACTTCGTTTAATGTAATCGATTTCATATATATGTGATATTGTCAGTTTTGGATTTTGTCCCCATATCTCTGTTATGATACTTTTATTAGGGATATTTATGGACCCTTATCTCTACCCTAGAGATAGTTACTATGATCTAACCCAAAATCATTTGGGACTATCTGTCAATTTGTTTATTCTTTTGAGTTTTTCATTTCATATGTTTGCATACAATGAATCTCTGAACTGGCTGTAGGTGCATTATAATTTACATCATGTAACCTATCTAAATTTTTGGCCTCTTTGATCAATTAATATTTTCATTCTGTAACTTTTCTAATTTTTCGATCTTTAATGTGATGTCATTTTATTTTGGGAACTATGACTGGATCAACCGGTACTTGGGTTTTCTCTTCTTTGAGTGGTCTCCTCGGTTAGAGTGGATTGATGTCTTTGGAAGGGGAGCTTTGTAACCCTGGCCCTATTATAATTACTCTTACCTTAACTTGGTCGAATTATTCCTTGCTTGAGAGGTTATTGATAATATGTGAATCGTTAGTGAACGTATTATTAATGGTCATAAGTTTATGACCAAACCTCGTGTTTGTATTTAGAATTCGAAATGTGTTTGGGATGAATGTAGTCATTATTGAAATAGGAATCTTGTTAACTCATGACATTTGATGATACATTATGAGGATAGTCATGATCTTATGAATGGATTATATTTATATAAATACATTGTTGGCCTATGTCGGAAAACTATTAAAAATTAGTAATGATATTTGGGGTTACTTTTCCTTTATATTAATTAGATAAGTTGATGATTATGATGGGTTTTCTTACTAGAATGATGGATTTTTGTGACTCATTTAAATGCATTTAGAGAGTGGTTTTGATTATGTTAACTAGTATTACTTTTAAAAGATCTTGTAAGGAGGAGGTGGTAAACTTCTTGTTTAGACTGAAACTATAGATTCTTTTAAGGAGGGTTACGAACCCATAATGCTATGAAACCCGAAAGGATTTTTAAATGCTAATCTCGACTTAAATAGAATTGAAATATAGGAGGATTTTCACTTCCCCATGCTTTTTTATCAAGCAACTTGGTTATAGAGTAATACCCATTTTGGGTTTTGTCAGCTACCACTCTTCTCTTATCATTACCTTATGGAGTCTCTTTTCGATGAGAGAATATAGTTTTCGGGTTGAAATTTAATTTTCAATTCCTTTAATCATGTGATGGTTTTCCCTTATTACACTCATTTGGTTTCTCGAGCTTTTAGGCCAATGAAACCACCCTCCTAGAAGGATTGATTTTTTTTTCTTTTGCATCTATCATTGTAACTAGTATGTTTTGGGCTTCTCAAAGATTCCAGTGATGGATGGTTCAAGTATTAGATTTCAATCACATAATCTATAGGATTACATAATTAAAATCCTAATACTCTTGAATTTTTTCCTAACTTATAAATTCTACGGTCTTTCCTTGGTTAGTTGAGATATTGTTCTTAACTAGAATATTTTACTTCCTTCTCATTGGCTGGTGAAAATTTTTATCTCGTGTGAAGAATTTTGATTAGTGGTTTGTGATTTGATCCATTTCTTGAAATAGAACGTTCCTTTCATGATATTGTTAAATGTTAGCATATTGTTTCAATGTGTAGCCTTATCATGCTCAGTTCTCACGAACTTACTCAATCTAATACTTGTGCAGATGGATTTTGCAAGTAGAAATATTGATAAAAATTGCATTGGTATGATTTATGAAGTCCCTTGTATGAATTTTTAATGTACTGTAAATCTTGGATTGGTACTTGTAGAGGAGTTTAGAAGGCCTTTTGCCTTGGATTTTCTATTTTTTTATGATGAAAGGTTGTCTAACCATTTATAACAAAACTTGAAAACATTATTGTAAGGAATAAAATTCGATCACCACCTTGATATTAGTATTTTTAGTAATATTATAACAATCATGAAAATAGTGTAGCATGGCTTGACCAATTTTGTTACTTTCTTGTTCTCAGTCAGATTTCAATCGAATATTTTGACACCTTTGGTTTGTGTGCTATGTTGAATAGTAATGTTATACCCGTGTATAGTTTTCTCGATAAGTAATGATAAACTCTTCTTTCGAGTCATAAAACTTTCTGGTATAATAACCCTCCATGGTCTTAGCATCAATGCAATTCAAGTATATTTTAGTGGGTTGGAAATCCTTTTTCTAAAGTTAATCAAAATTAAAATAAAATGAATACGTAGATGAATAAATAAATAAGATAATAATGAAGTTGTGATTTTGTAGATAAAATTAAGAGTCTTTAATTGGAAAGAAGGGAGTTATCTTCCGGTGTAAAAATAATCTACCCTCACTAACCTTAAGCTACAAATTAAACTTTATCTTCATTTTTTTGAACCGTTAATTAATTTTTAAAGTAATATCATTGTTCACTTTTGGGGATATAGTTAGATCTTGGTTAGTAGGGGATTTTGAATAAGAATACATTAAGTATAATGCTTCCATTTTGGCAACCCCATGTGTATCCTATGATAAACTTAATCAAGAGAATTTCTAAATGAATATTTTACCCAATCCAGTTGAACTCATAAGTCTCATTAAAAGACTGGTTAATAACTAATAAGGTCATGATGATGGAATAATTTGACTTTCTCACCCTAACCTTTTCCATTTTACATTATAATCTTCTCTTGAGATTGGTTAATTATTGATCCTTACTCAAGAAGGTTGTGATTCCAAACCTTAATGGCACTCCACTTCAATTAGAGATTATGCTCATCGCCTTGTACAATGGAGGTCTAAATCAAGATTCAGTAGCTTGGGTATGAATAAGCAACCTTGTGAGAGATGGAAGGTGTCCCTTTTGATCAAGTGAATTAAGCTAGTTTTGTCATTCTTTAGATGATCCTCATTCAGAAAAATTGTTCTCAAGCTAATTAGCCAATAGTGTAAAATAAATAAGATCACCTTTGTAAGAATAATTTCCCAAATCAAAACTTGAATCTTCTAGGTCATAAATTTTGGTCTTGAAAGACGTTTTTAGTAAATGCATAACCTTAAAGGATTTTACACCGTGGGATGTACTTAACTGTGACTGAGTATTTTGGTTGGACTGTTTCATGGTGCCTTGTCAAAGAGAAAAGTGAATTGTCCTTTATGGGTGTTGGATGTTTCCTTATTGCATTTTGTGGTCATCGTTGTGTCAAGATGTTTGAAGAGTTAGTTGTAGCCATTATGACCACATGTAGTGTCGTTCTATACTTCGAAAAAGTAAAAACAAATTATCATGTATTTTTCTATGTTGTCTTGTGTGTTTGGTTTGTGGTCATTACAGACAGCATACTACATGCTACCGGCCGATAGCATAATATATGATGTCAAATGGTAGCATGTAGTATGCTACTAGCCGGTAGCATACTACATGATTTTGGTCGATTGCATTACAGTATGTTGTTGATCAGTAACATGGAGTATGCTACTAGCCAGTAACATCCTTCATGCTGCCGTCCGACATCATACAGATGCCAGACATTATACTACCTACATGCTACCGAAAAAACTAAAGTATCTTGAAAGCAGAAAGGAAATATCTACCTATGGTGATTAGTCCTCAAATTTGGAAAGAAGACAACCTAAATCCTGAAATATTTGATAATCGCAATTTTACGGAAGGGGAAGTGCAGAAGTTTGATGTTTAGAATTATTAATAATGAATATATATAAGGTGAATTTGACATATTTTAATTTCATGAAAAAGGCTATTTTAATGATAACAGTCGGTTGTTGGTGGAAACTTCTTGGCAAACCGACTCCTATAGTTAACTTGTACCAAGAAAATTTTGACGACCTAATCCTTATTCGTACCTGAAAAATTTACCAATTTCAAATTTTGAAAACCAGAATATTTGTGGATTAACGAATATCCACCACTAAAAATTTCCATGTCTTTTATCTAATGAATTATATTTCTTACACATAAATTTTTGCAAGTGAAATATTTTGTACCTATTTCCATATTTCATAAGGTTTTCCATTAGCTCTTGTACACTTTGTCTTGGTTTTGGAACATTTTACATATTTAGTTTCCCATCAAGCCTCACATGGGAAATTATGGGGCTTTTTTCTTTTTGATCATTCCACACAACTGATTAATGGTCACTTTAAAGATGATTACCTTCTCAAATTTTTTTAAAAGTAATCCCCTTTTAAGGAAGATATTCATTGTCTTGGTCTCTTTGACAAGGATTTTGGCACAAATCTACAATAGACCAAGTCTTTTTCTATACAAAATGCATGTTTCCCATACCAAATTGGATTAGATACTTCTATTGGAAGTGGAATACATGAGGAAAAATATTAATTTGTTGGGTATTATGTTTTCGTTTGATAACACTCCTTAGCTATTGATATATGTCTAGCAAATATTTGAGACAAGGTTGACCTTCTGGTGAATAAACCCCCCTCTATAGATGGAACAATATATTTTTTCACTAAGATAATTGCAACCTCTCATGTAAACTAATCTTCTTATCAATCCCCTTGAAAGGTGTCTTATAACAAGTGTTCCAAGATGATGTGGAACTTTCCTTTGGATAGTTTTAAGAAACCCATGGGTTTTCATCATATTATTTGGGATTTTTTTTCCTCCCTCATTAATAAGGTGGTATGGCCTTTACAAATATGTATAAGAAGAGCTTGGTTTGATACACCAAATGGATTGTTAAAGAAATTGATGGAAATGAGGTTGAGAAATTTTTCTTAAGGAATTACATCACTGTAGGTGAATCCTACCACACAACTTAATGTATGAACATTGGCTTCCCTACTTTTCTCATCACTTCAATTTAAGTTAAGGTTGAGTGTTCCTTCATGGATAAGATCCGTGAGGAATATTTTGACATTGTCACATCATGTTTATGTTGGTTTGGTGATGGATTTTGATATCGTATTTTGTTCAATAATCATAACATCAACTACAAACTGATTACAACAACAAATCACTTTCTTTTAGATGATAATATTGGAATTAATGACCTTCATTTATTTCGCAAAGGAATACCTCTATTTAAAGCCTTGTCAATCTAAGAAATTTATCATCACAGTGCGAACTTAAAATAAAATGTAAGTTGGCCAATTAAAACATTTCTTCCATTCTGAAAATTCAAGAAGTCCTTTTAGATGATATGTTTCACAAACTCAATCTTCAACTGATGAGTTTCTAGTTGTCGAATTGGTTATGGAATGTGTACACCCCTATTTTAAATCTACTTACAATGATATTATCTATCAAATTATGAGCCCTTTCTTCCCTCACCTCTTAGATATGAGTTTTCACCATAGCTTGATGTCTTTCCCTCGATCCTATCTTGTTTTCCTTAATCTCGGATGGAAATCTCTATTACAATAAAAAACTATATTTTATTTGGGTGTTTTGGTAATGTTCTTACATTAGGGATTTGAAGGTTTAAACATATTATTGTCACCACCACCAAACATCCTTCTTGTTCTTGACCCAGAACATTTAAACACATCTTTTATATAGCCCCCATTCTTGATATTCTTGGGCTTGGTTCCACTCTATTTTCATCCTTACCACTTAGATCCTCTTACATGTACGCTTTCATTTTTATGAAATAGTTCTCATTGGGCTGCTTTTATTGTTTTTAGATGGTAGTTTGTTAGAGCTATTATTATTTTTCCAAATTATTTTTAGCCATGGACATATTTCTTAGTTTTTTCTCATAATGGTAAGATCAATGTTATCTATTTTATGTGCCTATGGATACAAAAATTTGCCAAGAAGGTAGATTTAGAGTTTCAACATCGACCACCTCCCCCCAATGTTGTTGTTTCTTGTTCTTAAATTTCTACATTCTATATTTTATAATCGAGTTCTTTTGCATACCTATGTGGACTTTTATATGTGTCGTGTTTCGTGTGTTTAACCATCACGGAATCCAAGTCATTACTCTCTCTACCTACTATTTTATTGTAACCATAATTTTTATATTTTGATGAAGATAATGAAACATGAAAGCCAAAAACTTAACATAAAACACATTATTCAAGGTCATTTAATTAAGAGTATAAATCCCACACCTAAATTTAATAAAATTGCTCGTCATTTCCACTACCTTAAAATCAATTAACATTGAAAGTTCAATGTTTTTGTTACTTGTACTCCATTGTTAATGTAAAACCAATTTTTTACATCGGCGTATGCAATTTTAAAAAAAGGCTAACTTGAAAGACAGGTATGTGTCTAGACATGGATGAAGGAACTAACACGATGATGCAAGTTAAATGAGGCTCGAAATTGAGCATAAGCGATATTATTGAAATTATTATGAATATATTGCATTAGGGCAAGGAATGATAACTAAACACTCGTTCCTCGAGTACTACGCAATGGGATACTACACATCTCTTAGAAATTAAAGTGATACTACACATATATATTTCTTGTCATTTATTATTGCTTAATGGCTACTTCCAACGAGAGACGACTGTTCACAAATGCGGGGTATTCTTCATAAGCCCGCAAATCGCTCCAATCGTTCCCGAGAGCGAGCTATTTCTCTATTCTCTTTATTAGTTAACACTTCATGCACAAGCTCGGAGTATATGAACGGCTTGTAACGCCTCGGATTCTCCTGGTCCACAAGCTCTGCAGGAGCCCAAATTTCCTTTTTGTCCGGGAAGACAGAAAACATGGCAATAGACATACGATTCTTCCAACCTGTATAAACAACCCGATGCTCTGCGCTGCGGCACCTCCCGTTACTCCATGCCTGCAATCATATCCTCTCTTTTTTTTAAATTGTATAACTGAAATGTTGACAAACCATTTAGATCATTTACCTTTTCTTTTTCGGTGTCAGTGAATTGAACAATTTAACTTACCCAGATTAAATGAACATAAAATTATTAGGAACAATGACAAAATAGAACAATTACAAGCGTAGAAAGAAGTTTACACCTTGAGGGCGTCCCCCACATTGATAACAAATGAATGTGGGAGAGGTTTCACGCTGAACCATTTTCCTTCCTTGGCTCGAATCTCAAGGCCTCCCTCATCGTCTTGATAAAGGAATGTCAGGCATCCCAAATCTGCATGACAAGGCAGTGCCTCCTCCCCGATCGATTTTTCACGGGATGAATAGCCGTTTATACGCAAAACGAATGGGCAGTTTTCAAAATCAGAGCTGTAAAAAGCCTTAACATCCAAACCCAGGCTTGCAAGAATCATTTTTGTAATCTTTTCTGCCAGATTTTGAAGACTCGAGGCATATGATCTAACTGTCTCGCTGTCAATCAATAATATCAGAAGATAAAATTGAATAAATATCACATAAGTTTACAATACTGACTCAAGAACCAACTAATGATAAATCCTCTACAAAATGGTAAACATATGTGAATAAATAAACTTTAGAAGAAGAAGAAACGAAGATGAATAACACACCGGAAACATGCGTTGTCTTCTTGCGGCCATATCTTTCGAGTCATTTTGCCAATGGAATAAGAATTCTGTACATCCGAAAAGCGGAAGGACTCATAGTTAGGCCTTCCATAGTAACTATCCAGTGCATTAGCATTTGTCGCTGTGTTTTTAACCTCTCTGGGCATGGATAATAATTCCCGACTAACAGTCTGAACCTTCTGCAGAAGATCTACTGCAATTCCATGGTTGACAAGGTGGAAAAATCCCCATTCTTTGCAAGCTTCTCCGAGTTTGGCGATTACGGCATGATACTTAGGGTCATTCAAATATTGTTCATCAAAGTCTTGTGGGAATTGGGAAACGTCGATAACAGGAAGATCGACTTCAGATATAGTGGCTTGAAGGGGAAATTTCAGCGAGGAAGGCATGGTGTACCTTGCTGCAACACAAAAATCACTGGTGTGAGAGTTATATGACAGTAGACATCATATTCAAGTGACTCTTCGACAATTAAATAGCATGCCCACCTCTAAAACTGGATTCCTAAAGAATCAAACTGCACTTGGACAGTACTGATAAATCTAAATGTAGTAACCTAGTAAGGAAAACGAATCAAAGGAAATATATAAACTAGTATTCAGCCTAGGATTTGCAGTAGAGTTTGTCAATAACGAGCCTTTGATTTGTCAGCATTGGAGAGTATCTCAAATTCCAAGATTATTATCTTGGAAATGGACCCCTTCATAGTAATCAAAAAATCACGAAGGATGTGGAAATGTTTTTGCGTATTCTTTGTTAAGGATGTGGTAATGTTTTAAGTATTTTCAAATGCCAGTGTCAATCTATTTCTAACTTTGTCAAGTACAAGAGTTATCCTCAATGTTTGAAGTATTTTACCTGGCCAGCACCAATGTATTTCCAAACATTGTGAAGTACGAGAGTTCGATGTGTATGCAATATATAGTATCTTAATTACATATTATTATCTTCGAGATGGACTCCTTTATGTCAACAAATCATTATGTTGTGGTAATATTTATGTATTTTACAATGGCCACCATTAATGAATTCCTATTTCATAGGGCTAGGAAAATTGGATAGGGAGAAATGAAATGATCATATTTTGGTTTTCTTTTCTTCAAACAAGGTCTTTGGTGAGAATGTAGTTGTCTAGTATCTCCTTGACCTGACAAAGCGTATGTGGGAAGTTATTATCCTCATAGAACGCATAACATATTATGCACATTATATTATCATATCAACATGTTAACACAAGTCATCTCAATCGAAAAGTCAAAAAGTGATTTGTTTTCAAATATTTATCATACATTTCGATTAGATGTTTTGTGTTCATGCAACATGGTTCATTAAGATTTATAGTCACAAAAGGATATGGTGAATTCGAATCATGAGTAAAATTTCATATTATTTGTTAAAAACCATAGTGTGCTTTTTAACAAAGTCTTTAAAAAAAATCACTTGTTTTAAAAAAGAATAATGGCATATTAATTATATGCAAATGGATATAATGAAAAAATTTCTATGTTATAGGAAAGGTGGTCTAAAATCTAGAATTTTCGATTAAAAATAAAAGTAAAACATAAATTGATGTCAAACTTAAATTTGAAATGTTATTGCAACACGGAAAGGAGACTCAATTTTATTGTAAGAATAAGTGTTTCTCATTGTACATTAATACCATCTAACAATACTCTCAATTTATTCTATAGAAAAACTATTGGTGTAACATGTTTCAATTTTTTTTTTTTAATTTTGGGTTTTGAAAATGTTATTTTTTTAATTTTAGTATGATATATGTTTGTATATTATCAAAACTAAGTTATCTAATTAAGATGTTGCTATAAAATGTGTATTATTGTTGAAGACAATAAATATAAAAAGTATACAACCCTCAATCAATATATGTGATCCATGAGGTTGAATGATGAGTACCTATGAATGTTTCCTCAACATATGATTTTAGTTTCTCTACATTTTTTTGAATTTTAAATTTGTAAATGTTGCGAAAAACTATGAGCTTCCCACTACAATAGTTTCTCTTTCCTGAAGCATGATGAACTGTATACAAAGCATACACTAGAAGCAATAGAACATGTGCACCAGCACATACGGAAATAAAATCCTATCCTAACAACAACAACAATGTGCACAAGAACTTAGAGGAATTACAAATCCTAGACTAATATGTACAAGGTTGAGAAATTATCCTTTTAGTAGCAATTTTTGAGATAGATTCCATTGACTGGAATCTGCATCTCTTCACCATCTAATTTAGCCTATCGAACGCATTGCTACTTTTGCATTCAATGATCATATATGGACCAATCCATATGGCATCAAACTTGGAATGTTTTCTTGGCTTTGTACGATCAACATCCCACTTCAGTACAAAATCTCCTGCTTGGAATGTCCTAGCTTTAGCTTTCTTGTCAAATCTTCTCTTGATCAATTCTTGATCTTTTTCCATGGTTTACATTGCATGTTCTCTTGTTTCTTTTAATTTCATCAACTTCGCATACCTGATTTCCATGGGCTCTAAATCATTTAGTTCCAGCTGCTTCATGAGTTCCAATGCTGGAAAATCAAGTGATATATGTAGAACTACTTCCTTCCTGTATACAAACTTATAGAGAGAGAGTTGTCTGTAGACCTCTTGGGTGTGATTATATCAGTCCATAAGGCTGATTTGAGTTTCGTATGCGAATTTCTCTAATTCTCGTCAAGATTTCTTCTAATGATTCTCAGTAGGTTTTTGTTTGTAGACTTTGCTTGGCCATTACCCTAAGGGTAATATTTTGATGAAGTTTTGAGGTACACACCATTCTTGATATCCCATTCATTGATTTTAGTTCCAAGGAATGACTATGCATTATCTTATATGATAGTGGTAGGAACACCAAACCTTGTGACTATCCCTTCATATAAGTCAAAAAATATTGATTCATTCACCTCCCTAAGTTCCACTACTTCAGTCCACTTGGTGAAATAATTTGTTGCTGTAATTATCCACTTATGGCCTTGACTTGAATTTTTATTCATAACTCCAATGAAGTCCAATCCCCATTACATAAATGACTGATCTACTGAGATTGGATGAAGAGACAAGGCTACTAACCTTTCCTTCCCTGTGAAGAATGCACATTTCTTACATTTATTGATCCATGAGTAGCAATCACTAAAAACCATAGGCTAATAATAACCAATCTTGATGATTTTGAGAGCTGTTACTCATGGATCAAAGTGCCCTCCTGCTTCCCCGTCATGGAACTCATGTAATATCTTATCAACTGGACTTGTTGGGACACACCTCAATAACATACCATTAACATCCTTCTTGAATAGGATGCCATCAATGAGCATGTATGGGATGGATTTAAATTTGAAATATATTCTCTTAGCTTTGTTCCATTACAGAGGGCACAAACCTGTTTTGGAGATAATGCAGCAAGTCTTGAGTCCAAAATAGAATTGGTGAATCATTAGGTGGTTGTTCTTGATCATTCTGCAATAGCAAGACAACCTCTTCTTTACCTATTGACTCATCTTGTTGTTTGGAATTGAGTTTCTCACACAAACATTTTCCACGAACTAGCTTGGTCACTTTGATTTCAATATATTATTCCATTACCCAAGTGATCTAACCTGCTCTCTTTTCATTAAAATCCTTGTTTAGGAGAAAATCCTTGAGACTAGCATGAGATGCTAACAGTTGAATCTTATTGTTCGAGACCAAATGTATGAAATTCTTCAAACTCCTAATGACAGTAAGAACATGTTTTTCAATAAAATAATACCTTACAAGGTAATCTTCCAGGATTTGACTAAAGAATGTTATGGGTTGCTCTTATCCTTCGTTATTCAACTATACCAAGATAGTTGAGATTCTGTCTGATCCTCCAAAATCATACAACATGAAATCCTTTGAAAATTCTAGGTTGATAAGAGTTGAGGCTTGTGATATTACAAGATTGATAGCCTCAAAACTCTCTTTGTCTTCTGTTGTCCATTTGAATGTAAGATTCTTCTTCAATGTCATTGTGAAAGGCTTCACAAGAGTGGCAAAATCAGGCACAAATTTGTGGACAAATTTTATCCTTCCCAAGAAGCTTTGGAGAGTCTTCTTTTGGTGTGGAAATGGAAGTGTTCGAATGGCTTCAACTCTTTCAGGATCAATTGTGAATCCTTCCTTTAAAACAATGTGGCTAAACAATTTTCCCTCCTGTGCCAAGAATACACACTTTTTTGGATTCAAATACACTCTTTTTTGGATTCAAATACACTCCAAATATTCTACACCTCTGAAATACGTGCCTTAGGTGAAAGAGGTGGTCTGTTGCATTCTTTGATAACACGGTTATATCATCTAGATATACGAGCACTAATTTTTAATTAGTCCTTTGAATGCCATATCCATAGCTCATTGAAATGTTGCTCCGACATTGGACAATCCAAATGGCATCTTCTTGTAAGCATATATGCCCTAATTCATGGTGAAGGTTATCTTGAACCGGTCTTCTTCTTTCACCATTATTTGGTTATATCCTGAGTAGCCATCTAGAAATGAAAACATTTCTGAACTAGCTACTACTTGCAGTATTTGTTCCATTGAAGGGAGTGGATAATGATCCTTAAGTGATGCTCTATTCAGATCACAAAAGTCTACACACAATATGATTTCTTTGTTTCTCTACCTTACTAGCACCATATTTGCAACCCAACGTGAATGTTTGATAAGAAAGATGATGCTAGCTTCAATTAGCTTGTTCAACTCTTTTCTCATGAGAGGTTCAATGTGAGGATTCACTGGTCTCTACTTTTGTCTGATAGGCTTAGATCCCAAATCTAGCTCAATAGTGTGTTGTGCTAACTTTAGGTTGAAAACTGTAAAATCTTTATAATTCCATGCAAACACATCTAGGAATTCTTGACAAAAGTTGAAAAAAATTATATTTCTCTTGTCGAGTATTTACTTTTCCAACTTGCAATGTCTTGCCTTCATCTACTGAAATAGGCTTTGAATCCTCACCATTTACCTGAATGTTTGCATTTGCCTTCCAGAACTGATCATTTGGATTGAATATTTACTCCAAAGTCACAAGACCTTTTAGTAATTTATTATTTCTCAGCTACACCACTTGGTCACCATACTGCTACTCCAACTTGTCTTAGTTTCTAGCAAACAACTCATCCTCTTCCTGTATAAAATTGGCTATTTTTTTAATCATTCTCAAAGACCTGCCAACTTGTATTATGATCCAGAACAATCAGTCTTACAACTAATTTGATATGAGGCTAGGTTTTCTCACTTTTGATACTTTTTACAACGTCAAATGCTGCCACAATTGCTGCAAGTCTATTTGTTGCTCCATTCTTCTTCCTTGGGATGTAATTGATGCTAAAAGCTTCAAAATCATCAATGAGGTCCCATAGCCAATTTTAGTAGTTCTTCAACAAACCATTCTTAGCATCATTTTTCCGTCTGACTTGGTTCACGATTAGCTCACTATCTCTAAACACTTGAAATTTTTTAATAACTCTCTTTCTTTCCCAATGAAATCCATGAATCAGGGCTTCATACTCAGTTGTATTGTTTGAGCAAGTGAATTGGAAATGGAAAGCTGAGTAATAGTTTGTACCTTGTTGTGAAACGAGCTTAGCTCTTCCTCACACACCTTGTCTACTCCTTGAGCCATCAAAGAATAACTACCACACCTCATTATCATCTTTGTGATATGGCTTGGTAATGTTAGGGAGATATTGATTCTCTTCATGCAAACAATAAACTCCCTATTCAACGTCTTCCATTTCCTTATAAGGTTCAAAATCATTCTTCTTGTTTTCCCATTCATCAAGATTCAAGTCTATAATGCATCCAACTTTGGTATCTACTTCATACATTCTTGGATAATCCTCTTGGTCAAATGTTGAACAATTTGCATTGATTGGATTTGATGTATGAGGCTCTATGTGAAATTTTTCAATAGGCTAGAATATGATTGTAACCTTAGTGCCATACCTTGTTCTGAATAACATGTGTGACCAATCAATAGAAAAATAGCCTCCAATTTTAGCGGTGAAGTCTGTAGACAAAAAAAATGCAAAGAGTGGTGGTAAGTCTATGATTGATAAATCCTACAAGATAGTCACATTGGGACATGCATGTAATGTGAGGTTCAAACCTTTGATTAATCCAAACATTGTTACCATTGTCCCATCTAATTGCACCACACGTATGGAATTGACTTCATGTTGAAGACCCAACTAATTAGCTATTTGTTTTGGCATTACAGAGTTACTTGCTCCCGAAGCAATCATACAATTATGCACCAACTTATCTCCGATGATCAATGAGATATAGAAGGGTGGAGGCTTCAAAAAAATTCTTGTTGATCACCTTGATTTCCTCCTTGCTGAGATGCATTAGTAATCACCTTTTCTTATTGATTGGATGATTGATTTGATGCCAACCAACTTGCCATAGCAGCTTGTAATAAGTCTCTTTGTCCTAGGATAGTTAATGTCTCCCACATTGAGATGTTTACATTTGTTTTCTTAATTTTCTCAATGATGTTGAATGGAGATGATTTATCTTTATGATGCCCCTTACTTTGCACATGGGCTGTTACAATTGGTATATGATCTGGTCTAGAAGGTGGCTTGGATTGACCTTACACATTCGGGACTGTACTTTGACTATTAACACCTTGTGGAGTAATAAAGGGTTGTGGATCATTTGAAATGGATGGTTTTCCCTCTCCAATATTTCTCTCCTTGGACCATGTATTGGCTGCTACACTTTGAGGAGAGGCTTGATTTATACCAAAGAAATATTCAACCTATCAATTGAAAAGTGTGGTTTCATTCGGAGGTGCCTCTTGTTGAGTTTCTTCCTACTGCTAATTTCCTTCTTGGCATGTTTCTTGTTCCACACCCATTGTTGTCACAGTAAGAGCTTGATTCAAAGTGCCATTGAAACATATTAACTAGTTATGAGGTTGATTACATGGGAAGCACCAGTCATATTGTTGAGACATTTTATTTTTCACTGGAACCAAGGTTCTAGATGTGGACGCAACACTAGGATTGTAAGGCTGAAATGGCCAATTAGAAAGAGGTTTGACTTGGTTGTGATTTGCAGTTTGAATGGGTGGCCTATTAGGCTGATATGGAGGTCTATTAGGTTGGGTTTAAGGCTGATATGATCTGAAATTTTGAGCTTGGTGACTCTTAAGTGTCACCAACTAATTACCCAAGTTTTGCAGCTACTTTATGACTTCTTGGAGCTCACTTGAGGTACTAGAAGATGAGGTAGATGATTCAGTTGAACTCATATTTCTAGGAGTAGGAATGGGAGCTAATGTAGGTGCTTGGATAGTGCTTGGGGCTCATATTTATAGATAGAGAGGCATAGGTGTGCAAGTTTACCGACTTGGATTAAGAAATTTTCAACTCTAATAGCAATTTTATAGGCTACGGGTAAAGTTATACCTCTCATGGATTATACCATCATTGCAATATCAGAATTTAGAGCTTTTAGGAATTATAGAAAGGAACCTTCAGATGTTGGTCTCACAGCAAGAGGAATTATATCCCATGTCCTTTGAAACCTAAAGTCGAAATCAACCATTTTTTCATTTGGTGCTCTCTTGATTATGGTTAGTTTTTCCAACAAAGACAGATTATCTATCTTTTCTCCAAATTGGTTGTGAAGAGTTGTGCACAAATGGTCCCAATTCTGGATAGATCCTACAGTTAGACTCTTGAACCATTACAAAGCTTTAACCTTAAAAGATGATGCTAACAACTTAATTGCAACGTCCATCTCAGCAATTTCGTGAATTACGCAGACATTTGCAATGTTTTGGGTGTGTTCAATCAGAGTTTTATGGTTCTCTCCAGTGAAATATGGAATATTCTTCAATGCTACAAATGGAATTGGATTCTGGGAACTGAGAGCAAGTGGGATGCTGAAAGTGAATTTGATATAGGGATTGGGTTACACCATCATGATTGGTCATATAACTCTAGTTGATTGAATAAAAGGCCTACCAAGTAGAGGTGTTAATAAAGTTCTGTTTGGTGGAGATGTAGACCTTTGAGCTCTTCTTCCCCTTCTTCCTCTACCTGGGGTTAACTGTAGTTAGAAAAATAGTCTCTCTTCTCTATTTATTGACCTTTTCTGAATTTGTCTCATAAATATACTAAGTTTGGACTACTAAAAGCGGTGAATTATGCCCTTTTTGGAGTTGTCAGATGTGTTATTTCAAATCTCTTACAACCTAGAATTTCACAACAAGTGCACATCAAAAATGCTACGACTAAAATAAATACCTCTTGGTCCCTCCAGGTGTGCCATAATTTTTTTCACCAAATCATTGTACCCTTATATTTGCACAAGTGTGTATGCTTGAGCTCACGGTGTCACTGGGTAACATGGGTGTTATCTCCAAGATGTGGGACTTGCTACTTGAGATAGGCCTCCAGAGAAAGTTGGTTATTACTCCTAAACTACCTTGCCATAATCTACTCTAATATAAGAAAAACTATCTTATCCTAATCAAACTTTCCAAGTGACCAGGAGAGAGAGTGCATGAAAACAAAGCCTACACTAAAGTGGTGATACACCAGAAAAGGATGGAATGAGAATAGCTTTCCAATGTGTGAAAAATAGAAGCAAAATACAAACTAGAGAGGGTCATAATAGTTCTCCATAGTCTAGCAATTACATTTACAAAAATATTTCATACACTCACAATGATAATGAATCCTTGAAAGAGCATAAGATAGACACAATATATTTTGTAATGAGGTTGAAGAGGTAAGAAGAATGCAAAAAAACACAAGGGGAGATACATCCACAAACTTGCATCTATTACTTCATGATATGCACAGTTTGATCTATTACAAAATAAAGGTCTGGTATCACCATGCAAGGATTTCACTACAAGGTCATACAACACATTAGCTTCACAAAACTAAAATGATAGATTTTTGCTACTCAAACCTATCTCCCCTTACAATGAGCCCAATATGCCAATTTATAGAGTTTGGAAGAGGGAAGATTGAAATCCCGAAATCTACCTTTCAACCACTTGAAAGAGGTAATAAATGAAGTGTAATGATGGTATATTTCTTGAAAAGGCTCCCCATGATGTTCCATAACCTACAGTTGGAGAAAATGATGACCATGTCAATTATTGCACTCCCAACTACTAATTAAAACATTGTTATGAACGTGGTCTATTTTCCTCAAAATTCCCTATTAAATCTACATTTAGTTCTAGATTTCTCAATTTCTATGCATTAAGCTTAGAGCTACGATTCCAATGAGACAAATTTTGCATGATTTTGTTGAGAAATGCAAAATATATGGCATTATGAGTGTGAGCAACTATTTTGAGTTTGCCAAGGATTTCTTGCATTTCACGGGAATGAGCTTTTAATTTTTGGAGATGGAGATGTTTCTTTTATTTTCACCCACCTACCCTCATTAAAAATAAGAAATCAAATCTTTGTGGTAAAGAGGATGTCGTTCCCTATCCGATAAGTCAAATCAGAGTTCGAATCAAAAGTTGTTTGTTTGAAGTTTGGGGGTCAGGTGTTCCACTTTCCCTTTGGGTTGTGGGTATTGCAGGTTTTCGGGGAACTCACATCCCCAAGGTGTTTTGACTATTTTAGGTCCATGTGTACCATTTTTCCCAAACATTGTTTTTCACCTTTGCTGCAATGAACTGGATATGAGCAAATCGGCTTTTCGGTCATTTTGGGTATTTTTTCCCAATTGTCCGACAAACCACGCAGGACAACATATTCCATTTTTCTAACATTTCTCTAGCTGCGGCTATTTCGGATTTTCAAGGATCATTTGTAATTTCATCCCAACTATCCCATGGACTATGCAAGAAAAAATCTTCTACTTTTTCCACATTTGTTTGTTGATTTTTCTAAGTATTGTCTTGTTCTCCTCTGTAATGCCCCATTCAAACAACATATTGTCTCTATTCTAGTCTGGTGTGCATTTTCTAGCCTATGTGATTATCAATTTCACTAGGAGATGGAAATTAGATAACATGACCAACCTCTTTGTGTTTAGAAAGAAGAAAAGCATATTTAAGTGCTTGTTTGGCTCATTTTTGAGCTAGTGCTCTTGGAGGGAAGAAGTGCGACCTAGAGGAAGATATTTTTAGGTATGAGAGCATGATTTGAAGCATGAGGAAGATAATGATAGGTTGAATATTAATTGAAGGAATGAGAGAAAGTAGATAGAGAAAAGAAAAGTGAAGAAAGATCAAGAATATGAGAGTTTGAAGACCTACTGTGTGAGCTAGGATTTGTGAGTTGAATAAGTGATCTCCATCAGTTGTGGCAGTAGCAATATCAGAGATCAGATATCTTCCAGTGGTTGATTGTTTTCTTGGTCATCTTTAGGTGGTTACATCCTCCTTTTGGAGTGGGTGCTCCTTGTAGGGTTTTTCTCTACTAAACTAGGGGTTGTTTCTCCTTGTGAATTTTGTGTTTCACTAAATTACTTTTTTTGTGTAATATAAGCATAGTTTCAGTGGTTTTTCTTCCCCATGAGGTTTTTCCACTTAATTTTGGTGTCTTGTGTACTCTCTTGCTCTTGATCTTGATTTTTATTTTTTATATGCTTAAGTAAATACACATATGGTACATGGTTTAATGGATGGTTGTATGAATGGTAACATGTGATGAATGGTAAATGAAATAAAAGTTTTAAAGGATTTATTTACCCCCCACCTCTCATTTCCTTTTTCTTCTAACAATTGGTATCAGAGTTGGTCTTTTTTGCAAAAGTTTGACTACTTGAAAGGAGATCTTTTGAAGCACAAGCAATGGGTAAGTCTACAAACATTGAGGATATATTTAGAAGAAGGAATAAAAGATCTCAATAATGTATTGAGGGATATCAAATTCAGGTCAAGGATATGGAAGCCAATCATAGTCAAGTCATTCTTGTTTATGAATCTCAAGTTAAAATTTTGACCAAAGCCTTAAAGAAGAAATAATACTCTAATTTCAGGTATGAAGAAAAACTGAATGTTTTTGAATTAGATTTAGAGGATGATTTTAACATATTGAAGATGTATGAGAGACTTGAGAAGATCTTAAAATCTCTTCATGATGTTCTAGAAGGTAAAAAGGTCATAAAAGACAAAACTAGACTAGCGTTTGAAGGAAAGAATGATCATGAAGCTAGTCCAAGCACTAAACCAGTTTATAAGGTGACTAAGAAGGAAGATCCAAGAAGGTCTAACATAATTAGAAAACCTAATGCTATGAGGTATGGTTTCTTGTTCAATGTATATTGTTTCATTTGTCATGAGTATGGTAATAGAGCTAGAGATTGCAAAAATAGGTTTCCTAGGAGTAATGTAGCTCTCTTCAAAGGTGAATGTTATTCATGTTGTTATTTTTGGCATAAGACTAAATAATATGGATGGAAATTAAGTATATTTGAACCTAAAAGGAAGAATAATTGTGCGGTATGTCATAAGTTCCACAAACAAGGTCATATTGCTAAATTTTGTATTTAAAGTGGGACACCAAGAGGTACTAGTAGATTACAACCATCAAATGGAAGGGTTTACAAGAGGTAATCCAATCTTATGACTACTATATCTGATCCAAATGACAAAAAGAGGTTTCTCAAGTGAAGAAGGTCAAGAGAGGTGATTCTTAGCCCACCATGATGAGTTTGAAGACTATCAACAAGAATTATTATGCTAATAAGGTTAAAAACTAGGTCATCAAGCCTAAATCCAATCAAAAGGGTATGTTTTCTCAAGTTAAAGAAGATCATTGGTTACTCCATGCTTCATTTCATGACAAGCTAAGAAAGCTAGGAATGTGGGATACTAAAAACTTTGTAAGGTATGACAAGTAATCCTTATGTAGACACCTAAATTTGGTATCTATACCCTTAATTTTCGGCGTGCACATATTTATTTTATTCATCCCCCTTAATTTAATTTAAATACCCCATCACATCTAACCATAAATAATTCCTATTAACTAATTATTACTCATCACCTTTCCCTAATGGACTTTCTATTTTACATCCCTATGTTTTTTCTATTCTATCTCTACCTCCAACTCGCCTATGACACATCTTCCCACCTACATGCTTTAAGGCATTCGGAAAACTTTTAAGAAAGAAAAAATCACAAAAAATATAGTCCCATTGGGGAAAATTTCCCCACAATCGGTGGTGACCCAGCCCAGTCGTCATCAACCGTATAAATTTGAATCCTTCCTTTCCATAATCATAGGTGGAAATCATCAGATGTATAGGAACATCCAATATTCCATACGACTTGTGGACTCTCTCTCCCATGCCTGAGCATTCTTGAATCATCCAAAAAACTTCCAGACCTCCAACGGATGTGTTTACATCACTCACAACCATATTTCTTGAGATTAACACTATTTTTGTACTGCTTTAATCATCTTTTTATCATATTGTCATTGTTCTTCTTGTAGCTAACATTTTGCAGGAACAAATAAGTTTCTACAACATCTAGGGATCACTTTGTGGCCTTCTATTTTAGCTCCTATGCTTGCAGTTTTATTTTCTAGCTTCCTTTTTCTTAGCCCGGTCCGCTCTGATACAATCTTCATTACCCAGATCGATTCATTGCTAACTCGGCCCTCTACAACTATGCTTTTTACTTCCAGGTCCATTTCCAGTCTCTTCTTGTACTTTGTACCTTATTCAACCTAGTAAAACCACCATCATGTCCCTTTGTTGCATCAGATCCAACCTATTTGTACTCTATTTGTCATTGCTTCACCTTGGTTGTCATCGACCAAGGTCTTGATTTCCAATCCACTTTTCCATTTTTTTATGTTATCTTCTGGTTTCTTCTCCCTCTGGTTTCTCCTGTATGTTGATTCTACTATACGTATCCCTTATTACTTCTAGATATTGAAAGGTATGCATGTTTTACTTGTTGTTCTAGATCCTCTTGTCCAAGTTGTCATCGACCTGCTTGTACACAATGTTTGTCACCGTCGATTCAGACCATGTAATCGTTAACTTACTATTTCTTCAATCAAATAATCTCTCAGATCAGATTTTAATTATTCTCAAATTCAATATATTCCTATCTCTGCATGATATTTGTTGTCCTTGTTTTATTTCACTCTTTCTAAAAAATAGGGGTTGACATCCGTAAAAGGAAGCTAATCACTTTCTGTAACCGCATCATTGGGAAACCCCCACATAAATGTATCTAATAAATCCTATTTCAATTCATCTTATTTACAGATAATCAGTAGTGGAATCAGCCATTGTGTGCCCGCACATCCATCATACATCTGAGGTAACATAAACCCTCCAAAATTTCTGAGTTGTGTACTTTCCTTTCTAGCTAACTCATTAATTTGAAATGAACGAAAAAATATTACAACATTCCTGGCATGCCCAGTGGGACCACCCTTTAGGTTATTTCTTGCATTTATTTCTTTTTTTTTTTTGTTTTTTCTTTCTTCTACTAACACTGCAGTGTGAGGTTCCAATTTATTTCCTTCTCATGTTGGGTTTGTGGCCTCAATCGCTCATCGCTCAAGAGTGCAGACACATAGGAAAAGAGATATCCACGTATTCCTCTCTTTTTCCCTATTTTCTCCTTTTTGCATCGTAATTTTTTTCTCTTGTATGTGTTCTTTTCAAATATCACACTTCAATTTGGTTTAAAAATAACCTTTCCTTTCTGCATCCTTCTTAGTCACGTAGTTTAAGTAGGAGGTTAAATTGTTACATTTCACGATCCTCGCACACAAACGAAAAACTCACAAATCAATTAACACATCAAAATATCCCCTTACTCGTTAACTGATTAGGATTTCCTCACCCAACAGGAAGCCTCTTGATACTTTATAATCCATAACAAACCTGAAGCCAAAAATAGATTACCTTCCCCTATGTACCTCATTATCCATCCTCTTTTCTTTTTCAAATTTTAATAATAAAAAGACATGAAAATAATCATCTACTTGACTTTCTTTTTTATTTAACATAAAACTTGCTCCTATTTCATGCCCGTAATCACTCGATCCATAGCAAATAAAATGGAACAATTTTTTCTTCAAATAGTTCCTCATCTCAAATACTTACAACAACAGTTACCTCATTTGTGAGCTTGATTCCCTCTCTCATTGATACTTAGCCTCTCATTAATATGTCTCACAAAGGACCCCTTATTTACACTACAACCGTAGAAGAGACCAATCCATTCTTACATTATAAATCTATCCCTTCTAGGCCATCTACCCCACTATCCATTAGATTGGAACCCTTTGGACCTCCTAAAATCCCTCTAGGTGATACCATGTTCCAAGAGCTTCTAGATGCCAATCTAGTGGTCCTCCAAGATTACCTCCTTAGGAGAGAAACTCACCTTTCCCTAGATGGTCCACCACTTCAGCAACTTTATCCTTACCAGACCACTCCCCAAACCACCCAATTGGCATTAAATGAACTTTCAAAGCCCCATCTTTCTTCCTCTTCCACCAATCCCTCATCTCTTTAAAATACCCAGATAGTCATGGATATTACCCACAACCTCCCTCAAATTAACACAACAATCAACACTACTCTTCCCCTCACCTCTTTAGTCACTATTACCACTAGTGTCCCTAACTAGTATGCCCAAACATCATATCCCCTATTTGAAAATAATGACCTTCTCACATCTAGCATGCATGTCAATACTTCCTAACCCCCTTTCATGGGTTCTTTACATTATTTAGTATCTAACCCTTTTCAACAATAGTTTCAACCCATTCATACCCACATTCCCACTCAGCACTTTCCATAGTAGCCTACCTAATCCCAACAATCCTATCATATTCTCATCTCCCAATAAAAATTATTTCAACAACCACCCTTTCAATCATATCTCATGACTTATAATCACCCCATCAAATTCCTCAAACACCCATGCATTCACAAATTCACCAAACTCATATGGCTACCTCTTACATGCAACCTCTTCCTCTCATCTCCCAAAAGACTCTTTTGAATGACTCTATGTAGGCTCTTTTGAATAGGTTATCCAACCTCAAAAACACTACTCTAGGATCCAAAGTTTCATTATCCTACAAACAGATCTGTAATAATCATATTCATCCATCCATAATAGTTAAACCATATCCTCTACACTGGGAATTGTTTAAATTCACCAAGTTTAACAGTAAAAATGATCCACAACAATGCCTTCTTGCATTTAGACATGCATGTTACCTGATCCTACATGATCAATACTTAATAATTTGCACTTTCCCCATGTCCTTGGTATATCCTACACTAGACTGGTATAATAGTATCCCTTGATATTCTATATTCTCCTTCTCCCAACTTGCAAACTATTTTTAGAACAATTTTCTATTAACATTGCATGCAAAGTATCTATTAATAATCTACACACTATCCAAAATTTTGAGGATGATTCCATTGCAGACTTCGTCATGTGATGGCGTGGCATTATAAACTAGTTATCCTTCCCTCTCTCACAAACTGACCTCATCAAGATCTTCTCACATTCATGTGCAAATCATATATCTTCTGTTTTAAAAATCCAATAATTTTGAACCTTCGAAGAATATTTTACCATGGCTCGCAAACTTAAGACATGTTCCCTTGAGCAAGGTCATTTAAAATTAAAATCAAATAAGCCTAAAGATGAATTTACCAAGTCCTCCCCACAAAATGAAAAATCAAAGGTGGCAACCAATGTTGTCGTCATTAAATCATCTCCCACACCTACATCTAGTACGTGGACTCAACAACAAGCCCTTTGACTAATGCCCAACTACACTCCCATAGGGGAGTCATATGACAAGTTAATGGGTAAATCTTATGACACTCCCTCCTATCTGACCAGTTGATGAGTCTAGACTGAAGCCCGTGTGGTATTATGAAGACCATTATTGCAAGTACCACCAAATCTGAGGACACAACTATAAAGATGTCAAACTTTCAAGGATTTAGTCAAAAGACTCATTGATCAAGGTGATCTTCAAGTGGACAATCCAAATGCCTCACCCAATTAACCACTTGACATCTTTAAATAGAATTTCCAAAATAATGCACCAACAAGCCAAGCTACCTCTTCTACTAAAACCAAACCACCCAACGCTCACACCATAAATACTCTTCAGACTACTAATCAAGAATAAATCACAGAGACAACTTCCTCTCCATCTTTGATCACATCTACTTCCATTTATATTGTTCATGTGTCTATTATGCCTACATCCTTCCCGACATCCACTCCTACCTCTACAACTGCTAGAACCCCATTTACAAATATATCATTCATGCCCCTAGATACATTCTTGAAGAAAAAATTCCAGCCTATTTCTAGGTCTGAAGTTAGTCCTTCATCAACTCCCTTACCAATTACATCCACTTCATCAGTAGGATCAATCACTTCACCTATAGTTATTCCACCCTTGCCTATCATACCATCCTTAGAACCTACACCAGTCCCTCCTCTCATTCTTTTACCCACATCAATTGTTGTGGTCACATCCATGCCACCTTCTTCCTCCACACCAATTCCATCATTTGAGGAATTTTTAAAAACACTTCATCTTGCAATGACCTCAAATGTTCCTTCCATATCATCAACACTATCTGATCAATCTCCACCTTCTCAGATCACTTCAGACAAATGCTTTTTTCTACGCCCGTGTCAACCATGACATCACCATCTGACCCTCTAATTGAAATTTTCCTTACTCCTCTCAAGAGAGTATCCCCACATATGAAATCTATGACCACTTTTAGGTTTAAACAATCCAATGCAACATCATCTATTTTAGGACCACATACATCTCAACCCACCAATCCAAAACCATTCAATACTAAAGCACCAACCAAATCCAAAACCAAATTCAAGTCACCAAAACATCAACATACTCGTATTTTACCCCAAACATCCAAGATATCTCGTAAAGCATCCTCTAACACTTTAGCTAGATCATATATGGAAATCTTCCAACACTTACTGTAAACCTCCCCAATCATGCTTCCACCAATCAAGGCCTTCAACCCGAATGGAAAGAATCCTTCAATGTTTAACTCTAACCTTATGTGTGTTTATCATCGTACCCCTGTACATGATACTGAGCATTGTAGAGCACTCCAGACCATTATCCTTAAATTCATTGAAGTGAAAATACTTCCTCTTGCACTAAGCCAGTCCCTTCCTTCCACATCCAATCCAGCATCTGCCATCTCACCTTCGGGAGATGCTTCTTCCAAAGATGGTCCCCCTTTGTTCACTAATGTTGTTCGGGTAACCACTCGATCTAGCTTGCGTGATCCCAAATCAACCTCCAAACCCAAAGCCAAGAATTTCGTCACCATCCTTCCTCCGAAGGAGTTAGCCACATCATCAACACCTAAGTTTTCAATCTTAGCCGCCCCTAGGCCCATTCAATAGAGTTTCATCAAATAGCTTCCTCAGCCCCTATTAAGATGTCACTTTACAAACTTATCTATAGCTCGCCAGATAATATACATGCTCTTATTGAATCCTTAAATCGTATTCTGACATCCATTGACAATTTTCGTCCCTTCGCATATCTTATAGGGGTTCTTACGGATTCTAAAACTACCATCTCATTCGATGATGCTGAAATTTCATACATCCCCTGAAGAACATGACCTTCCCCTCTTTATCATGGTTAGGATTAATGATACATTCATTCGGTGATCCATGATCGACATTGGGGAAAGCATTAATATCCTTCCATCACATACGTTTGACCAACTTAAGATACCAAATGCATCTATCACTCAAACGCATGCAATTCTTCGCACTTTCAACAATGTCATCACTCCTACCTTAGGAATGGTCATTCTTCCCATCCACATTGGTGAGAAGATCCTTCATGTAGTATTCTACATCATTAAAGGAGAATTTCAATACAGTGTTATCCTTGGATGGTTGTGGATTCGTGCCATGTGTTGCATCCCTTCTACACTTCATCGTTCCCTTAGGGGAAGATTTTGACACTTCCCAAGGATGCCCCTCCCTTTCAAGTTTGCAACATGACCTATAGACCAAATGATGTTCTCATTCCTAAGAATAATTCATCTATGCGATCTAGTATCTTGGCCATTCCCTTATCCAAACTCCCTAAAAATGACTCTCTAGATAACATAATGGATAAAATTACAATGGGGGAGTATAGTATCCTCACACTCAACACTCTTCCCACTCCTCACCGCATCGATAAACCTGATAAGGTGCCTATGTACCATCCAGGACATCGGGGATGTTGTTCCCTTTGTCCACCACATCTTCTCACCAATATTATTTATGGTGATATTGATACTCCCTCTTCCCATATCAATGATATTCCACTCTCCAAAACTTATATCAATGGTTTTGGTTTCCTTAATAAACCATCGTTTGCTCACACCTATCTCTCCATCATTGTGCATGGAAAGGATTCAACATGGGACGTTGTAAGCATGGGCCACACACCATATTTCCAATCGTGTTGTAAACCTCACAAAATTTTTGGGTTAGGCTACAAATAACATTCCTCTAACCTCATTCCACCATCTGAGATACTCACGACATGCCTTCTCCACCTCCTCCTCCATTTCTAACTTTTGAAGACATGAATGTGTCTTCTCCACCTCCCCATCATTTTTAACTTTTAAAGACATGGACATCTTCTCTACCTACTCCATCTCTTCGAATCCTCGAAGACATGAACATACCTTCTCTACCTTCTCCATATTTTTGGCTCTTGAAGACATGGAAATGGATGACACCATTTCTATTGCTTCTAATTTTTTTAGTCTCCACCATTACTTTGGGATTGGTCACCTATCGCTGTGAAAATTAAAATGGGTCCCTTCCCTTTTCCATCCGTAAAATATAGAAGAAGATTCTTCTACCATCGATGTCCTTTAGTGTGTTGATGATGACATTATTATCTCCCACATGGGGGTAGAGGATTCTTATATTCATAAGACCTTACCATCTTACACACCTACTCTTCTCAACGAAAACACCATTGATGTCAATATCAGGACTCCTCAAGAGCTTCGCATTATCAAATTAGACCAATCTCTTGATCCACATGAGCTTGAATCATTCACTACTTTGCTTTCTCGTCATAGTCAGGAATTTTCATGGTATTATTTAGTTATGTCATGTCTTGACCCTTTTATCTTCGTCCATAATATCATCACCTATCACAATGCTAAACCGGTAAATTAGAAGCTTCTCTACATGCATCCTTGCATTTCCCTCCTTATTAAAGAGGAGTTGCGGTAAGCCTTCTTTATAACAATTTCATCATCCTCATTGAGTATCCTCAATGGGTTTCCAATGTTGTTTCGGTAGCTAAAGCATCTGGAAGAATTTATATTTGCACCGATTTTTTAGATCTCAATCTCATTTACCTAAAAGATTACTTCCCTCTTCCAAACATCGATTAGCTTATGGATCTTACCGCAGGTCATGAGATGCTTTCTCTCATGGATGGTTTCTCTAGTTACAATCAAATTCTCATCACACCAGAAGATCAAAACAAAACCTCCTTCATTACTCCTTGGGGGACCTTTTGCTATCGTGTCATGCCCTTCGGTTTAAAGAATTTCGGTGCTACCTATCAGTGGGCCATGACTTATATATTTCATGATCTCATCCACAAAACCATATAATATTATGTTGATGATCTTTTAGGTAAATCTAAACATCGACATGACCATCTTTTAGTTCTCAAAGTCCTTTTCAAGCACCATTATGTTTTTTTCTTCATCTCAATCCAACCAAACTTGTTTTTGAAGTATTAACTAGAAATCTCCTTGGCTTTATCGTTTCTATCATGGGAATTCAATTTGACCTTGTAAAAATGAAAGAACTTATAAAAATTCCTCCTCCTTCCAATGTTAAGTAGCTTCGCAGCCTTCAAGGCCATCTCAAATCCATCTATCATTTCATCTCGCAGCCTTCAGGTCATTTTCAACCCTTTCATCACCTCCTTTGTTAGGACATATAATTCAATTGGGAACATGACTGCAGAAGGCTTTCAATGACCTTAATCATTATCTCATCTCCACCATTTCTTAAACCTCCACGTGAGGGGGAGCCCTTTTATGTATACATATCAGTTACTAATCATGCCCTAGGATCCATGTTAGTACATTGTGGTGAATAAGATCATGAGCAAGTTTTTTATTACATCAATTGTACCCTTCATGACTGTGAAATCCACTACACTAAAGCTAAAAAGATATTTTTTGCTCTCTTCTTTGCTACTTCGAAGCTTTGGCACTATCTTCTTAATCATAAGATGTATGTCGTTACTATCTTCCATCTCCTTAAGAGGATGCATTCTAAGCCATATCATAATGATCATATCTCTCGGTGTCTCATGCTCATGTCTGAGTTCAACCTCAAGTTCATCTCTCATAAATCTATTAAGGGCCAAGCTATTCCAGACCAATTATTAGAATCCCCACTTCCTAGTTCACATCTTCCTCATGAGAAATTTCCGGATGAATCCATTAATCAATTTCATCATGAATATGGCACTTTGAATTTCACTCTCTTCTTCAATGGCTCTAAGTGTCAGCAAGGGGATATGTTCACATCCTCATCATTCCTCCTTGGGATACTCATATTCCAATTGTAAGAAAACACAATTATTGAGTGTACAAACAATATGGCATAATACGAAGCCCTAATTCTAGGTCTTGAAACCGCCACCTTTTTTGGAGTCCAAATTATCAACATATATGGGGATTATGAACTCATAATCAAACAATTCATAGGTTAATATCAATTCAAAAATGATACCCTTCAAAAATATCATGACATTTTTCATCTTCTCCTTGAAGACTTTGATTACTACAACATCCAAGTGGTTCCTAGATCAACCAATCATTTCACTGATACGATGGGATCTCTTTCATCTCTCATTCCATGGACAAAAGAATAATCCAAGCTTTATGTTTTTGTTCATCTTCGTGATCGACCATTTTATGAACTACCCCAAGTTAATCTTGTTGAATCTAATTCATCAAACCTTTGGTATTCCCAAATATTTTATTATTTATCCAAATTCATCATTCCCCCCGATCTATCCAAGAACACTAGGAGGTATTTCCTTCAGCACCAATCGCTATGTGATAGTCAACAAAGCATGGATTTGACGGTGTTCTTCTTCGATGCCTTAAATCCCATGAAGCCTCTCGGGCCATCCAAGAAGTCCACGATGGTATTTTTGGTGGACACTTTAGTGGCTTAGCCGTTGCTAAGTGCATTCTCCATCTTGGCTATTATTGGCCTTCCCTTAATCATGACTACTATGAGTATGTTAAGAAATGTGAAAAATGTCAGAAACATACCAATCTTATTTATATTCCTATTTAATCTTTACAATGGCTCAGGACCTTTGGCCTTTTTTGTAATGGAGTCTCGATCACATTGGCCTTATTAATCTCCGCTCTTCACAACAACATCACTCTATCATCACTGCTGACCAAATATTTCACTAAATGGGTGAAAGCAATTCCCGACCTCAACCAAATCTAGTCCCATCATCAATTTTATCTACTAACACATCATTTGTTGCTTTGGTGTTCCTCACAAACTTGTTATGGTGAGCAAAAATCCCTTTAAAAATAAATATCTTAAGAAAATTTGTAATGCTTCCAACTCAGCTTCTCTTCTCCATATTATCCTCAAGCTAATGGCCAAGCTGAAGCTACCAATAAAACCCTTCAAACATTCTTGCCAAAACTATTGATCAAGCAGGTCATAATTGGCATCTCCAGCTTCCTTTCGCCCTTTGGGCCTATCGCACTAGTATTCATATCTTTATGGGGCTACACTTTTCTCACTTTTGTATAGTTCCAAACTTGTCCTTCCCTTGAATTTCAAATTTCATCTTTGCACATGTCCCTTTGTGACTTCATCTTTGATGAAGACTATTTCCAAGCACGTCTAGCACAACTCAAGTTATTAGAAAAATCCTAGCTCCTCGCTCTTGAACACCATCATGTTTATCAAGAGCGCATTAAACATGCTTACAATAAGCACCTTAAAAACATGTTTTTAATGTCGATTACCTTTTCCTCAAATAAAATCGAACAACACCACTCTAGAAAGGAGCCAACATGGAAATTTTTCCCCTAATTGGATTGCACCATACATTATCACACATAATATGGGGTCGGGATCCTATCAATTGGCCTCCTTGATGGTAAACTAGAAGTGGAACCTCTTAATGCATTGCACTTGTGACCATTCTACTATTATCACATCTACGAATGCTCTTAGTCATATTATTTTGATCATTCCTCCATCTTATCCTCTTCCATCTCTCATTGTGATTATTTTGAACCATGCGGTCTTCCGTCAGCTTCCTAATGTGACCTTAAATGTGGACACCACGGCTCTTCTCATAACATATTACTTATGCAAAATTTCTTCCCTCTTAGTGAGAACCCCATGATCATCACATCCATCACCCTCCTATTCACCTATTGGAACCATGCAAAGGGCACAAGGGGGTCTCTTGTACATTCATTATCCCCTCTTAAGTGGTCTACTTAGCTAGTCTCATCTCGCCCCCATGTACAAAAAATCAAATTTCAGGGATTCTCAAACCAAAATCAAATTTATAAAAAATGTACTAATCGCTCGAAGGATAATTCTTCATGCAAAAAAAAAACATGCAAATAAAAATCAAAATCAGAAGAAATAGACTTATCCCTTGAAGGAAGGTTACCATATATTACTCTTTCTAGCTATATTATGTATAAAGTGGACCATACCCTCGAAGGATGGCTACTCCTTATGGCCTTTAAAGGCTTCCCACATTGATCAGCCTTTCATCGTATTAGCATCCTGAGAAATCTTCCCGTATTGATTAGCTTTCTCTTTCCCCTTCCCAGAGTTGGGGCATAGTTTTAGGGAACACCACTTTTAGAGAACCCTTTTCCCTTATACAAGTACATCTCAAAACCCTTCATCATGTTGACACTAGGTTTATGAGTTCATTTCATCAATCCTTCTTATGATCTTTGGTATGACCAACTGTCTTTGGTTGCATACTAACATTTGTTTTGGTCGTATGTGCCTTGTGATACCTAGATTCCCTCCTTGTTTACCTCCAATGCAGCTAGAGGTATATTTTCCTCATGTATTCCCTGATATGACATAATGTCATCCATACCCATAGGTTTCCATAGTTAAAGTTTCATCTTATCCAGCACCTCCTCTGATATTATTCAATCTCTCTAACATTCAACTCCTCCTTTGTGGCCATATTTATTCCCCCTGGGGCATTTTAATCAATCTTTCATTTCTTTATTTTCTTTCACAGCCCTATGTACGTTTTCCCTCCGTAAATGTTAATCCAATCTACTCTTAAAGACCACAGCTTTTGGCCATATTCATTTTTCTTATGGGAATTTAATCCAACATCCGATCCCATCCAATCTACTCTCAAAGTCCACATTTGTATCCATATTCAACTTCCCTTCGAGAATTTTAATTCTACATTCAAATCATTAATTTATACATTTAAATTCCTACTGGGCCATACTTATTCTCTCAGGTAGTTTATGTTACAATCCAATCCAATTTGCACACAAAGTCCACCTTGTGGCCATACTTTCCCCTTGGGTCATATTACTTCATCACCCACTTTTTCATTTTTCCTTCTCTCTCGATTTTTCATGTCCTGTACTAGGGCACCATACCTTTTGCATCCTCACCCCTTGTATATGCATACCTTTTCGCTTGATTCCTCATGTACGAAGGATTTCACATACCTTTTACATTTAGTTGTGCATAATTTGATGTTTTCCTATGACCCATTGGTCGTCGCGATTTGCATCCATACTACAGTGGTCTTCAACCACTCACTGGTCCATAGAATGTTATAGCCCGTCTCTATTGAGAACAAAATTTTCCTCTATTTATGTGATATTGGAGTTTCCGCTATATTTTTTATTGATATTGTGATTCCTTTTTGATTGGGCCATCTTGCCTTGGTAATCGTTTTACCCATTTTTCATTACCCGCCCGCCCTTTCTCATATACCTTTTTCAAATGCATCAACGATTTCCCTTAACATCATCGATCCCCCATTTGAGGGGGAGCTCATCATCTACCATTCATCAATCCTCATCCAACCCTCATTGTTTTCTTCTCATAGTTTGATAATCCAAACCACTCAACAAAAAGGGGGAAAATGCAGACACCTAAATTCGGTATCTATACCCTTAACCGCCCGCGTGAGCATATTTATTTTATTCATCCACCTTAATTTAATTTAAATAGCCCATTACATATAACCATAATTAATTCATATTAATAAATTAATTCCCATTAACTAATTATTACCCATCACCTTGCCCTAATGGAATTTTTGCATCCCAGTGATTTTTCTAACCTATTTATATCTCCAACTCACCTATGATGCATCTTCTTCCCACATACATGATTTAATGAATTCAGCCAACTCTTAAAAAATCCAAAATCACAAAACATATAGTCCTATTGGGGAACCTTTCCCTGCAATCGGTGGTGATCCAACCCAATCGCTGTCAACCCTATAAAATTGAATGCTTCCTTTCCATAATCAAAGGTGGAAATCATCAGATGCATAAGAACATCCAGGATTCTTCGATACCTTTGGACTCTCTCTCCCATGTTTGAGCATTCTTGAAGTAGTCACAAACCATCCAAACCTCCATCGGATGTGTCTGCATCACTCATGACCATCTTTCATGAGATTATCATTGTTTTTATACTACTTTAATCAGTTTTTTATGATATTGTCATTACTCTTCTTGTAGCTAACATTTTCAGGAAAAATTAGTTTCTGCAACATCTAAGGATCACTCTGCATCCTTCTATTTCAGCTCCTTTTCTTGCAGGTTACTTTTCTAGCTTTCTTTTTCTCGGCCTAGTCTGCTCTGCTATAATCATCATTTCTCATATTGATTCGCCACTAAATTTTCCCTCTACAACTTTGATTTTTACTTCCATATCCATTTCCATTCTCTTCATGTACTTTGTACCTTCTCCAACCTACTAAAACCACCATTATGTCCCTCTCACAGTGTCGATCTAACCTATTTTCATTCTAGTCTTTGTCGCTTCACCCCGGTCATCGTCGATCGTGGTCTTGATTTCCAATGCTCTTTTTCAATCTTCATTTTTGTTATATTTCAATTTCTTCTTCCTCAAGTTTATCTTGTAGGTTGATACCAACATACATAAGCCCTTGTTATATCTAGATTACTTCCATATATTACAAGGTCTGTATATTTTAGTTATTTTTCCAGATCCTCTTGCCCAAGTCGTCGTTGACCTATACCAAGAAATCATTAACTTATTGTTGTTTCAATCAAATCAGATCTTAGATTAGATTTTAATTATTCTCGGATTTAGTATATTCGTGTCTCTGCATGACATCTATTGTCCTTGTTTTATTTCACTCTTTCTAAAAAACGGGGGTTGATATCC
This sequence comes from Taxus wallichiana var. yunnanensis, assembly GCA_018340775.1. Classification (NCBI taxonomy): domain Eukaryota; kingdom Viridiplantae; phylum Streptophyta; class Pinopsida; order Cupressales; family Taxaceae; genus Taxus; species Taxus wallichiana. The sequence goes on from CM031242.1 coordinate 444,837,921, forward strand.
TTAAAAGGAAGCTAATCACTTCCTGGAACTACATCGTTGGGCAACCCCGCATAAATCTATCTAGTCAATCATGATTCATTTCATCTTATTTGTAGATAATCAAAAATGGAATCATCCATTGTATTCTCGTACATCCATCATACATATGAGGTAGCATAAACCCTCTATCATTTCTGAGTTTTGTAATTTCTTTAGTAGCTAACTCATTAATTTGAAACGAATGAGAAAATACTACAACACCTTCCATAAGTTTTTAAATCATTTCTTGTTATAGGTGTTTAAGCTTTATCTCATAAATTCTTGTCATGGTGCTTAATGTTCTTGAAGCTTGATGTCATCGTGTTGAGGTCTATGATTATCTAAAGTAAGGCCTTAGATTGGAAATGCTTGTATCTTAAGGTCTATGAGTATGTTATGGCATCAAATGATGTTTCAAGGTGTGTGTGGATTCAAATGTATTGTATTGTGATAATTAGTGTCGATATTGTGAAAATGTGAGGTATTGTCCAATTTCTTAAGTCATGATAAGGTCCAATTTTTCAATATCAAGGTTTGTTTGTCATCTATGAGTAATTTGGTCTGATTGCAGAGTATGGTGTGTCTCTTCAAGGGAATTATGATCTACTTAAGGAATAATTCCTCTCATGGTGTCTCGAATTATAGAAATTTTGGTATCGCTTAATAAGGTTTATAATTTGGCTAATCAAAGTAAGAAACTGTGTAATTTATCTGAGCATCTGATTCATGTCATATTGTATAACTCTTAAAGTAGCATAAGCATGTCTACTGTCAAGTGAACTATATATTTATGCTATGAGTTTTGTAGTCTTGTGTGAAGTAAGTTTATCTTTGTCATATGTCCGATATCCGGTTGTATCAAAAATTACATGTCTATCATATATATCAAGTGTTTTGGGTGTATATTGCAAAATCAAAAGGCATTATTGTGTCTCATACTAGTGTCTTGAGTTTTTCAGGAATATGGGATCTCATTATGTCTCAAGAGTAAAAGGGTGATCTTCATGAGTGTTTTATAAAGCTAAGTCATATATTGTAAAATTCATCTCATTTTGAAGGGAAAAAATTTGGAATGTAAAGGAACTCTTTCAAAATTGTTCCAGAACTTTTGTGAGTTGCAGGCCTTGATTTTTGCATTTGGTAAAGGATACTTGCCTTATGCCTATACTGTAATGGATTGTGTATCATTTAAGAAATAAAATTGGTGTTTTACGATTTTTCTTACCCTAGCTTGAGTTGTATTGCATTCTTTTGCTTTCATTACATTTACAGGTATATTGTGCATATTGTGTTCTTTTGCAAGATTAAAATTCGTTGTGCCCTGTGAGGATGGAGATCCAAATGTTGTTTCGGACTATGGAACTTTTTTCTGTCCTCTCGCACTCTGTTTGCTCCCCATTTTCACTCACTTAGGATCTCTCCACTCCCTTAGTTTAGAACTTTCATTTTATGCATATCTCTCTTCCCTGGTCCCTTGGAATTCTAGGCTAGTGTTAGAATAGTTACATTTTCCCTTTTTAGGAGTAGTTTTAACATTAGAATAGGTAGAGGAATAAGATTTATTTGAAGGTTTGTCTCAAATTTCAGGGGTCCCACACCTTGAGAAAATCCCATGTTAGTCAAAAGTAGGTTTCGTAATTACAAATCCTAGGCGTTACTTTTTTGACATAATAGTTTTGGCACGCCCGGTGGGACTAGAAGTCAATGCTTTCATTTCATCAAGTTTGGATGTATATCTTGGTGAGATTCTATCCTTTAGAGGATCTACAAAGAACACATTTGGTGACTCCAAGAAACAATATCTATTGGTTTAAGCGGTAAGTATCTCACCTATGAGAAGAATTCAAACTCGGTCAAAAACTAGAGAAGGTGTTTTTGAGTACTTACATACCTATCTTCGTGCCAAGGAAGAAGGAGAAGAAGAGTTCGAGATCACCATCTCCATCAAACAACCTTGTCAATTCCTCCACTTGGTAGGCCATTTATTCAGTCAACTAGAGTTCTTAGACCAATCAAAATGGCTCATCAACAACCACCATAAGGACCACCAAATCCCTTTGAAAATTTCACAAGTAGTAGTCCACTTTCCCTCAATGCACAAAATCTGGTTCCAGTGGTGGCTTTAAAGAACATTCCATTCTTCAATGGAGAAAATCATATGACACTAATTGACCACATTCAATACATTGAAAATTTTTGTGCCATACATGAAACTACTGGGATGGATGTTGCAGTAAAAATCTTACCTTCTTCCTTCAATGGAAAAGCTTTATAATGGTTTAGAAGCTTAGGAGCAAGAACAATTCAGAATTGTGATCAATTATGCACATCTCTTTGTGACCAGTTTGGGGAAAGGGGAGATAATTTATCCCTTTTGGAGTAGCTGACTACAATCAAAAGAGAACCAAATGAACAAATGGATTACTTCAATTTCAGATTTTAAAGAATGTGGGACATGATTCCAATTGCCGTAAGACCAACTACTGAAGGTGCATTTCTCTACTTCCTTAAAGCTCTTAATTTTGATATATCTATCATGATACAATCTATGGGAGGGATAACCTTACCAGGAGCTTATGCCATAGCCATTAGGGCTGAGAATTACCTAATTCAAGTCGGTAAAATTGCACCTAGGCCACCTATTCCTATTTATCCAAAAATGGGGAACCCTAGTTCTAGAAAAAATAGTTAAGTTATCCCCTATTCCTACCCCTAGAAGTCAAAGTTCCAATGAGGTTTCTACCTCTTATCCTAGTACCTCAATTGAAATCCAAGAATTTATGAAACAATTGCAGAACCTAGGGAATGAATTGATAGCCCTCAAGAGGTAGAAAGTCCCAAATTTTAGACCTTATCAACCTCAAGCCCAATCAAATAGGGCCGTATATCAGCCTAATAGACCTCTTATTCAATCTACAAACAAAAAGCAAGGACAACCCCCAAATGCTAGGCCATTTTAGCCATATAATCCTAATACACATTCAACATCCCAAGCCTTGGTTCCAGTCTAGAATAACATTACACAGGAATATGAGAGGTGTTTTCCTTGTTGTCAACCCCGTAATAAGGAAGCATGTTTCAATGGTATGCTAAACTAGGCCTTGATGGTATAAATCATTGGTGTGTCTTAATAAACAACTCAAGAAGAAAATCAGCAATAGGTAGCTACTCAAGAAGCACCTCCAAGTGATACTACACTTGTGAACTAGAAAGCAAAGGATTTTTTACGATGAATCAATCTCCTACTCAAGTTTTTGCAGCCAACACAAGGTATAAGAAAAATAATGTATATGAGCGGCAGTCATCTAGCACGGGTGTTTCTCAACCTTCTATCACACCTCAAGGAGTTAGTAATTCAAATGTCACCCTAAGTTTACAAAATCATCATAGAGTTCCTATTGTATCATCTCATGTGCAAGAGAAGGTAGTGCCAAAAAATGGTTGCAAAAAGATAATCCATCTCCATTCAACATCATTGACCACATGAAGAAGACAAATGTAATCATCTCTATGTGGGAATCATTGGAAATTTTGCAACAAAGAGATCTTTTGCAAGCATCCATAGTTAACTTGCCCATCTCAAATGAGTCATCTAAGGACCAAGGGAAGGTCCTCACCAAAGAAGTGTAACAAAAAGAGGGTCACCTAATCATAAATATGAATCTTCCACCATTTTATGTGTCCTTAATTATTGGGAATAATTTGGTACACAAATACATGATTGACTTAGGGGCAAGTAGCTCAATGATGCTAAATCAAATTATATATCAGTTGGGTCTCAATTATGAAACCATTTCTAGAGGGGTGGTACAATTGAATGGGACAACAATGGGAATTTTGGGAATCATAAAGGGTTTGAACCTCACATTGCATATGTGTTCTAATGTTACAGTTCAACAAGACATATCAGTTATTGACTTGCCTCCACTCTTTTCCATGTGCTTGTCAAGGGATTTCACAGCTAAAATTGGCGGGTACTTATCAGCTGATTGGTCCCACATTCCTTCCAAGAAAAGGTATGGAGATAAATCCACAATCCAATCTAATTCAATTGTCAATTTTCATATTGAGCCATATGTGTGAAGTCCAATCAATTCCAACACTCACTTTTGATCAAGAGGACTTCCCAAGCACTCGGGATGAAAATACTAAGGTTGGAGGCATCCCGATTTGATACTTGATGAGTGGGTTCACAAGAGGCATGGATATGATCCATTCAAAGAGATGGAGGAAGCTGAATTTGGAATTTACTACTTGCACAAAGAAAATCAACCTCTCACTAGCATCACCAAACCAGATGGAAAAGATGGCAATAAAGTTTAGTAGTTGTTTTTAATGGTTTGAGGAACAAGCAAGGTGTAGTAGGAGGAGAAATGTTGGTATCCCCCAAGGTATGAAATATTACTCCACTTTTAGATTTCAATTCATTTTCTCAAATAACACATATCAAGTATGAAGCATTATTCCATGAATTACATTGGGCAAGAGGAAGGAATATAAAACATTTGCAAGTCTTTGGGGATAGTGAATTAATAATGAACCAAGTTAGAGGTTCCCATGCATGCATAAATGATCTTCTCAAAGTACATAATCATAGGGTTTGGGACCTCTCAAAGGATTTTGATGCCCTCAATATCCAGGCCATTCCTATAAAATAGAATGAAGTCAGTGGATAGGCTTGCATGTCGGGAAATGTTTGATATGTTTTATAGTATCAAAAGTGATAAAACACAGCCCCATATTAAGGTGGTTTTGAGACCAATAGTTCCGATAACAAAACAAGATGGAAAGTGTTTGAGAATGATCAAAAATCATAATCTTCTTGCAGGGACAAGCTGAATTCTCCACTAAGAACCAAGACAAATTCAAGTAGTAGTATGGTGATCAAGTAGTCCAGGAAAACAAATAAGTTGTCAAAAGGCTTGGTGATTCTAGAGTCAATATTCAATCCTAATGATCAATTCCAGAAAGAGAAACAAAATATCACGGTCAAAGGAGAAGATTTAGAGTCCATTTTAGTTGGAGAGGGAAAAGTGCTTCAGATTAGCAAGGTTAATACTAATCAAGAAAAATCTGATTTCATATAGCTTTTCCAAAAATTCCCTTATGTATTTGTTTGGAGTTATGAGGACTTGGGAGGATTTAATCCAAAGATAGAAAAACACACTATTGAACTGGATCCGAATCTAAGCCCATCAGGAAAAATCAAAGGTCGGTGAACCCTCATAAAGATCCTCTCATGAAGAAGGAACTGAACAATCTCATTGAGGAAAAGCATCATCTTTCTCGATCAAACACTCTTCATGGTTTTCTAATCTCGTACCATTCGGAAAAGAAATGGCGAGATCAGATTGTGTGTGGATTTTCGGGACTTGAAGAGAGATTCACTCAAGGACCACTAGCCACTCCCTTCAATGGAGAAAATCTTGCAGGTAGTAGCTCATTCAAAAATATTCTCACTCCTAGATGGCTACTTAGGTTATAACCAGATTATGGTGAAAGAGGAAGACCAATTCAAAACATCCATCACTACAAAATGGGGAATGTACGCTTATAGAAAGATGCCATTCAGATTATTAAACACTCGAGCTACATTTTATATGTCTATAGACATGTCATTCAAGGGGTTGATAAACAAGATAGTTCTTTTGTACTTAGATGACATCATTGTATTTTTCAAGAATACAGCAAGCCACCTCTTCCACCTCAAGAAATTGTTCCAAAGATGCAAGAGATTTGAAGTGTCCCTAAATCAAGAAGTGTAAATTCCTAGCTCATGAAGGAAAGATCTTAGGCCACATTTTTTTAAATAAGGGTTGCCAATTGGTCTAGAGAGGGTAGAAGCCATTCGAGCATTGTCATTTCCTAGTCATAAGAAGGCTCTCCAAAGCTTCTTGGTGAAAATGAATTTTTTTAAAAGGTTTGTTCCTAACTTTGTTAATCTTATCAAGCCCCTAACATTGATGTTGAAAAAGAGAATGGATTTCAAGTGGACTATTGAAGGAAAATAAAGCTTTGAAGCTATAAAGTAGGAAGTTATATAGGCTCCAACCCTCATAAATCTATATTTTTCAAAGTACTTTATTCTCTATGCTTTCGGTGGCATAGACATAATATCTTATGTACTAGTAAAACTAAATCAAGAAGGACCGGAGCATCCTAATGGATTCTTCACCAGGGCCTTCAATATTATGAGGTGAGGTATTTATTTATTGAAAAACATTTCCTTGTTGTGATAAGAAGTTTAAATAAATTCAGGCATCTAGTGTCAAATAATAGAATTCATTTACTAGTTTCACATGCGGGTGTGAAAGATTTTATTTTGAACAAGGACCTCAATGAGAAAAGGGCTGGTTGGATAACCAAGGTCATGGAGTATGACATTGATATCAATGTGACCAAGATGGTAAGAGGAAAAGGCTTGTGTGAATAGATAGTTTCAAGTCTCGCATGAAGATTATGTTACAAATATATTTTGACATTACTAATAAATTGTAATATTATTAATAATGAGTTTATAGAACTCATATTAATAATATAGTTGTAATAGTTAGTATTAGTATTCGGGTGAGTTGTGAGAATGATTCACGTAGCTATTTCAGAGAGAGTGCCCTCAAATCCATAATAACAAGGGTAAGGCTCCAATTTTAGAGCCTATAGTTTGTGACCTCAAACATAGCCATCGAATCTATGCAACGGTCAAGAACCGCCAAGCAGAGCACTAGGGCACAGTGATCGAGACTCCAGGTAGCATTGATGGTTTCCCTACCTCTATTTTGTTTGATTCCGTCTCGTCTGATTATTGTATTGCACCATATTTTGTAGAGCAATGTAGGTTGGTGGTAATTAGTAAGGTCCTTAATTAGGATGTCGAAAAGGCTTCTAGGTCCAAGATCTTAGTAGACTCCTTAGTCAAGGAGTGCTTAGTGGACCTAAGACCCTTTACCATTTCCTTGGATCTTCATATCCTTCCTTTAGGTTCTTATGGTGTGATCTTGGGCATGGATTGGTTATCTACACACAAAGCTAGATTTGATTATTACAATAAGGTCATATCTTGTGTAGATGATTGGGGAGTTGAGTCAATGATAGCTAGAGTTAGGAGACCCATCTTGATTTGAATTATTTCTGCTATGCAACTTAAGTGGTGTGTGCGGCGTGGGTGTCAGTTGTATGCTTTATAGTTAGTGATAGGTCAGAGGATGAGGCTAGAGGATATTCACTTGATGATCACCCCAATTTTTAGGATTTTTCATTTGTATTTCCTAGTGAGCTGCTCGAGTTGCCTCCCCCACGTGAGATAGACTATCACATTGACTTGGTTCCGGGAGCGGATCTTATCTCACATGCTCCATATAGGATGACCACCCTTGAGCTATGTGAGCTCAAGTTACAGCTTGAGATCCTTCTTGAGAAAGGCCTAATCCATCCTATTGTATCTCCTTGGGTTGCACTAGTGACTTTTGTGAAGAAGAAGGACAGATCCTTATGGTTGTGTGTGGACTACAAATAAGTGAATAAAGTAACGATCAAGAATCATTACCCCCTTACTCACATCAATGATTTATTTGATCAAATAAAGGGGGTAACATTATTTTCTAAGATAAATATTAAGTCAGGATACCATCAACTGAGAATTGTAGAGGCAAATATCCATAAGATAACTTTCCACACGAGATATGGCCACTATGAGTTCACGATGGTACCTTTTGGTCTGACGAACACCCCTACATTATTCATGAGTTTGATGAATCAAGTGTTTAGTATTTTTTTGGAGCACTTCTTGTTCATGTTTCTTGATGACATTCTGATATACTCATGTATGAGTGAGGATCACGAGGAGTACCTTCGACAGATTTTGTGGTGTCTTTGTGAGTAGAAAATTTATGGGAACCTAGAGAAGTGTGCCTTTTCCAGTCATAGGTTTAGTACTTGGCTCACATAATTTATGAGGAAGGTATCGCAGTCGATCCTTCCAATATTAGAGCTATTATTGATTGTCCTGCGCCAACCAATGTGACCGAGGTGCGCAATTTCATGGGGTTGGCAGGATATTACTGGAGATTTATTTAGGACTTTTCTCGATTATACACCCCATCACTTCCCTTTGATGGAAAGGGAAGAAATTCATTTTTTCAGATAGATGTGAGAAGGCCTTTACAACACTGAAGGAATGCGTTATGAAAACATCGATTCTTGTTGTTCCAAACCCACAAGGATAGTTATTTTTTTACACAGATGTTTCTTTGGCATGATTAAGAGGTGTTTTGATGTAGGAGGGGCGTGTAGTCACCTTTGAGTCTCGCAAACTCAAGGCTTATGAGCTCAATTATCCGACACATGATCTTGATCTTACAGTAGTTGTGCATGCTTTGGTTCGGTGGAGACATTTCCTTGTAGGCAGAAGATTCATTCTCGACATTGATCACTTGAGTCTCTGCCACCTCTTCACACAACCCAATTGGAATGCTCGTCACCAGAGTTGGATGGAGTATCTATTAGAGTACGACATGGAGATAGAGCATGTGAAGGGGGAGGAGAATGTGGTTGTTGAAACTTTGAGTAGAAAAAGACATTTGATTATGGCTACTTCAGTGGGTATAGACTTGCGGGGCAAGATTTTGTGATAGCTTTCACAAGACAACTTCTACCTTACAGCTAGAAAAGAGATTGAGTGTCGGAGACCCCTTGAGGGGAAGTTTGATGGATTTTCCTTAGAATTGGTTGGAATTATCAGAAAAAAAACTCCGGATCTATATACTTATGGATGGAGGTTTGATATAGGATATCTTGGCATAGGCTCATCATGCACCTTATTGAGCTCATTTAGGGGAAAAGAATAAGCATGCCACCTTGAGGTAGTTGTACCATTGGAGAGGTCTCAAGAGAGATGTAGCTTACTTTTTGCCATGATGTTTAGATTGTCAGAGGATGAATTTTGAGCATCGCATCTAGCTAGCCTTCTCTACCCGCATGATATACCGAAATGTAAATGGGACACCATTTCCATGGAATTCAATAGGGCTATCGACGCGTCAATATACCACCACGATTTCATCATGGTCATGATGGATGGATTAACAAAAGTGGATCATTTTTATCTAATGAAGACCACCAATTCATCTTGTGAAGTAGAGTGAGTATACTTAGATGGAATTTTTAGACTACATGGGATTCTCGCAGAAGATTATTTGCGATAGCGATCCCTTATACACATCTTATTTTTGTACTACCATCTAGTACACCCTTGGGATGAGTATCAAATTAAGTACAACATATTATCCTTGGACAAATGCACGTAAGGAGTGGGTGAATCAGATTTTATAGGAAATGCTTCGATGTATGTCATGGACCATCGCTTGAGGTGGGAGGAGAACTTGTACTTAGTGGAATTTTCCTACAAAAATAGTTTCCAAATTTTTATTGGTATGGCTCCATTTCGGCACTATATTGAAAGGAGTGCAAGACACCATTGAGTTGGGATAGGTTGGAGGATAGGGTTTCTCTTGGGACAGCCTTATTACAAGATATGGAGTAACTAGTTGTCATGATTAGACAAAGACTATAGGAGGCTTAGGATAAACATAATAAATATGTAGATCAATGGATGACAAGTTGTAGTTTTGAGGTGGGCATGAAGGTGTTTCTTTTTGTTAGGAAATATAAGAGCCCTATCCATTACGAAAAAGGCTATAAGCTTGCTCCTAGGTTTGGGAGTCCCTTTCACATCTTGGAGTGTATCTGTCCTTTGGCCTATCATCAATCATTACCACAAATCTTGTCTCACATCCACAATGTATTTCATGTTTCTATGCTTAGGAGGTACATTCCATATCATTCTCATGTGTTGGATTGGACCGCATTATAAGTGCATGATCAAGGACAAGTAATGGTGAATCCCATTTGTATTTTATAGCGTAAGACCCTGGGCCTTTGAGGAAGAGATATTGATCAAGTTCACATCTAGTGAGATCGATACGATGAGACAACAACTACGTGGGAGGATTCCACACCCTTGAGAGCACAGTTACCACATTTGTTCCAGTGACTTCTAGAAGGAATTCGAGTCTAAGAAAAGGGGGATGTAGTACCTATTGATGGCGAATCACAGCACCCATGAATGTCTGCAACTCGATGGGTTGAGACTCTCAGTGTGATTGCATAACATGGAGCTTTTCCCAAGTGTGGGACCTTGCGAAATCAGAAAATCTCTCCAGATGAAGGCCGGTTCCTATTCCTCTATTCAGATGCACATATAAAAATGTAGAGGGTTTACTCAAAAACCTAAACTAACTTTCCAAGGAGACAGGGTAAGAAGATGCATAAAATAAAACCTAAACTAACAAAGGTGATGCACCGAGGAATGAAGAACACCTATCTTGCCAATAAACACAAACCATTAAAATGTAATGCAAGATCATGCACATATATAACAAAATTTGCAATGAAAGATCAGGAGGATGTAAATGAACATAGAGAGGGTTGAGAATCATCCACAGACATGCATTATTTTCTCCAAAGATTGATACAATACACTACAAAATGCCAAGAGGCAAAGTTGCATTACGCTTTTAGATGGGAGGTTGAACTCCACAAATTCACTCCCCAAAGAGAAGAGGGAGGGGTAAAACAAAAATGTCCAACCTTTAGAAATAAGCCCCTCCTTATAATTTATAGGAAGAATGAGAGAGGGAAGAGAGAGGAATTCCAAATCTACCCCAACCACCTCCGCATTGTATTTAATTCATCTCATTATGGTGGTAGCCGAGAACCCTAGAAACCCAAAAATGGTGAACCGTATTTTGCATTTTGAAGAACTTGTTCTCAACTAATTAAATATATCTAGTTTTATTTAGATAAAGGACCTTGTAAGCTTTCCGAAAAGTCCCACCTTGCATGAATATGAACTCCCCAGTAAAAAGTTATGGCCATTTGAATATCCGGGTCGGGGTTTACTTCTGTCAAGTTTGGAGTGTCGGCCTCAAAATGTTACACCTCCCGAAGGTGCGTCTTGCACACCCGTCCTCATGTCAACATACTCTTAAGTGCACCATAGGTGCTGAAAATGTGGTGTCAACATTTTTTGATTTGCGCCTCGACTCGCGCCATGGGCGCGACTTTTTTCCATGTCGACATTTTCTCGGTGTGCGTCTCAACCTGCACCATGGGTGCAATCGGTGGCACAAATAAATGTCAGGTTTTGAGTTTCTTTGATTTCCATATTCTTCTGTTTGTCTATATTTACCTGGGGAGGAAGATATATACAACAGGACCCACTCCTCTTCAACATTGATATTACTCCAATTTTTATTATTTTCGATTGAGCCATCGACATTGTTATCATATTGATCTTTAGACATTGATAGATGGACATTATTATATTTTATTACCTTATTTGATAGACATTATGGATGTTATATAGTTATGACATGATGAGATTTACAAGATGGATTATATACATGGATTGACATATTAGTGTTTGACAATCTTGAGCTACTACCGTATTGACACCTTGGATTTGATACATAGATGTCATATCTATGATTTTGTTAGTTTTGTGATCTTATTGATAATTAATAAATGAATAAAATTGAAATATTTAGAATTGTGAACAATTGGTGAATTACTTAATTTTAGTGGCGGTTTAGTGATGATATTGATGATGTGAATTGATATGTATATGTCTCGCATTTTATTATATCTCAATGTCATTAATACGCCATGAGGCTAGAACGGTATTGATTTGATTTTTAGAGGCATTTTCAACACAATAAAAAAAAGGGATAGGAGACCAACAATGAAGGAATTTGGGGTATTGGCAACAGATCACCTTGCAACTAGTGTAAATGTATGATGTTATTGTTGTTAATTTGTTAAGAGGTCCCCATTGGGGATGACCTCAAATGTAACCTTGGGTAAAAAAATATTCCCTTTTGGTTTTATTTATTTGTGAGTAATTGTATTTTTGTTAGTATTGTGAGTCACTTTTATTATTGTTGTTAAGTACTCCATTTAAGTTAATTAGACTTGATTAATTAGTGTAATTTAGGATGTGACAAAAGGGGGTAATTAATGTGAGTTGGTAGTCTTGGTTTGTGTTGGATTTGAAAGAATTTAATTACTTTTTAGTGTTGTGCACTCAAACTTGCATGAAAATTTCAGATTTTGACTTTCAAGCCAATTTTGGAGGCTTGTGGGACAAGTTAAGATTGTCCCAAGCCTCTTAAAGTCACCCACTCAATATGTCTATGATGTGAGGGGATTATTTTAGGCCTTGTTGGTTGCTCAAACATGCACCCATTTCTCAGATCTCGGAAGGTTCGAGGTGTTTGAGAGCACAATGGAATCGACCCCAAGTTGTGGGATATTACATGCTTGGGACGGATCTCTAGAGAAGGTCGGTTCCTCTACCTACCTCTATTGCTACTGCTACTCCTAATGCTAAAAGAAAATCCTAGAATAAACATGCCAAGGGACTAGGGATAGAAGAATGCGCATAAAGGGAAATCATAAGCTAAGGAAGGTGATAGCACTAGAAGGAAAGGGTCGATCTCTCTCCACGAGTGGCAAAGGAAACAGAGAGGGTGCGAGAGAAGAGGGCGGATGGTGCGTGCCATAGATCAACACACAAAGTGTCGGCCTTCTAGCATGCACAACACATGAATGTGGGGACTATAAGCAGAGGAATATGCATAGCATGCATGTCGTAAAACACAAACAAAGAGACGAGATGTAATAAAACTAAGAGAGGGAAGACAGTGTTCCACAAAACATGATTTCATTGCTTAAGGGATGCACAATCATTTACAATCACAATATGAGGCAAGAATACATTGCGAGACCACGCCAAGGTGAGAGACCCATGGGAATTCAGCCACCATTTTGACATGGTGTTGTTACAACAAGGAGGGATATTTTTACAAAGCAAAACTCATATTTATAGAAGAAGGATAGAAGACAAGGAGAAAGAGAAGGAAACTCGGATTCAAATCTTCAACCACCAATAACCAAATGATAAATGCTTGCAAATCCACCCGTAAGGCTATCGATGCACTTCCTCATGTCCATTTGGCATGTGGAATAAGGAAGAATGCAAGATATGATGAAAACTACTTTGGTTGAGGTCGATTGGATGTGTGCATTGATGAGCTAAGAGACATTTTCCTATTTTTTTACTAACAAATCCTACCTATATTTTAATTTGAAAATTCCAACGTGTAGCTTGTGTCACAGCAGATCCTGACAAGTCTAGGTGCATGCTAATCTGAGCTCGTGAAAAATATACGGCTTTCGAGAAGATGTCGAGTTTTCGCTCACACAAAACACATGGTGAGCGTGGATTGACCGAATAAATCAGTCAACTCGGTCATTTTTTTGTCTTTTATGCCACATTTCATGCACTAATTGGTTGTCCAGTTTCGCACCCTATTGGCATGCTTTGATAGGTTGTGTGTAGCACACTCAAGTCTGATAGAAGATGATATGGCATAGTGACTAGCGCAGAAGAAGGCACAAGGTGCGGGAGTGAGAAGCAAGTGCGTGAAAGGGAAATAGAGGGGAGGCGTACGGGAGGAAGGCATACTTGTAGAAGGAAAGTATGGAAACAAGACGTGAGCATTCAACTAAAGGAAGGTGCGTGAAGGAAGAAAGAAAAGAGGATGCGCGAAGGAACTAAGTCTATGTAAGCGTGTAAGAGGAGTGTCAGGGACTTTGCTGATTGGAAGGTAATTCTGCAGAGGTGCGCGTAAGGAGTACACAATGAGATAGGAGAGAAAGAAAATGCGCAAGAGGAAGGCACGCAAGGGAAAATGGAAGGAGATAGAAGAATGTAAAAGGGAGCAGGAAGGTGCATAAGGGCATGTAGAGGAACTGTAACTATTCCAAGGTGTAAAAAGAACAATATTGAGTGCACGCAACATGAAATTTGAAACATCAGAGTCAGGATGAGAATATAAGCTATCCACATAACTAGGAGAGTTATTTGGATAATAGTTTTGGCAAATTTTGGAGGCCATTTTCCTACTAGATGAAGAGGCCAGTAGCCTTAGAAGTCGATTAGGTATGGAGTCAGATGCTAATCTTGAAGATATGATCTGTAAATTTGAAGAACATTCCTAAAGTCACTTCATGCTATGTCTGAACTTTGAACTGAATTACTTGCTCTCATATGAAGATATTCTGAATTGGATTGATGAGAGTGAAAGCTATGCACTGACCGTTGGAACTGCCTCTACCAAAATTGGACTATCATCCTAGGAAACAAAAAAGGGGCATGCGGGCACAACAAGAAAGGAAAGGCACTAGAGGGAGCATGCCGAAATAGAAGCACAACACTATGTACAAAAGCTAAAAATCATACATGTTCCAAATGGAACATGCAGAGTGTGCGTAGCACTTGTGTTACTGAAAGAAAACCTAAACTAACCTAAACTAACTAGAGGCAAGGGGCGCTCAAGTAAAACCTGCAACAGGAAGGGAGAAGTAGCTTCCCTTCCTCACAAATTATGACCATGTAATTGATTTGGCGTTAAACATGGTCAGAAATAAGAGTGAAAACCCACCTTGTAGATGGTGTTTCACCCTCCTCAAAGTATCAACAAACATAATATAAACCTCCTAGAGTTGTTTTTGTACTTAGATCTGGGAGGTGCTGCTGTTGACCTTTAGCGTGTTGAAGCTCTACCTCATGCTCTGAAATGAGCATGACCGGTGGCAACTCTATTTTTGGCTCTAGGCTAGCCAGATATCTGATTGGGCATAGTTTGATCCTTGTGGTTTTCCCATTTCTTTGAAGCTCAATCCCACAGATGATATTTTCTTGTAGACTTTCCTCCTGAAGGAGAGTGCTTTCTTGTTGGGGCACGTAAATCTGGGGTGCACATGGTTCTGCCTCTACAAGCAACTTGGTCTCCTCCAGAAATGTTCCCTTTAGAGCTAACTGATTCTCCTTTAGAATAGGTTCCCGTATGATTTCCTCTTCCCAATCGGATTTGCATGAGTCACACCATTCTTCAATTATTTTGTAGTCATCGAACATGATGGCATTTGTTGGGAGAGGTGCATTGGTTGGGGATGTTCATTTTTGGTATAGCTAGATAGAGGGGACTTAGAAGAAGATGGAAGGATGGGCGCAGAAGGTGTGGAAGGTGCACGTGGTAAAGGAACAAAGGCACGCACGGAAGGAGAGATGGTGGAAAATTGAAGGTGAGATGGAGGGTGGATTCTCAATGGGGCAGCATGCAAGAAGCTAGGGACACGCATAGCAGGATGAGATGATGTAAGTTGGCGTGGAGGAGTGGGAGGGCTATAGGATGGTAGTGCAAGGTTGCCCCATTGACAAGGTTATCACGCACTAGATTTTTAAGCCTCCATTTTTTCTGCCCACTCTATAATCTGGGCAAGATCTCGAGTGATGAAGTACAGCTTCTACTAGGTACTAAACCATCCTCGTATAGGGCCAACCCATGGACAAGGAACCTTGTAGCAAAATTCAGCTGCCTTTATAGAGCACTTGACTCTGAGTTACATCATGTCTATCTCCATCTTTTGCACCTGCCTCTAAAAATCAGCTTTGGCCAAGGAGTTTCCACCATCATCTGCATAAAAATGTTCTTCATAAACATTTTGGTTAGAAAAAAGTGGGTTGTATGCATTTTTAGGATAATGGGACTTATAAAACTGATTTGGAGGAGGATTTTGAAACTGCGGTGATGGAGGGAAATATTTCTACTACTGCAAATGAGAAATCCATGGCGGGAAATAAGCCATGATTGTACAACTTCAAAAGAGGAATAAGGAATGATGGAAAAAGGAGAATCGAATGGAGGAATGAGGGGAGACTGGTCTGCACATGAGATAATGGGTGCGTTGAATCAGTGGAGTCACCAGATGTGTTGAAAAATTCCTCCAAAGGATGGATCTTAGCAATAACACATCAAACTTTTTGAGATAAAGATGTAAATCTCTTCACTCTGGTCCCACCTGCATGCTAGAAAATGTTGGTTGCTCAAACATGTAATCGGGTCTCAGATCTTGGAAGTTCTAAGGTGTTTGAGACCACAATGGAACCACCCCCAAGTTGTGGGACCTTACGTGCTTGGGACAGATCTCCGGAGAAGGTTGGTTCCTCTACCTACCTCTAACGCTACTACTACTCCTAATGCTGAAAGAAAATCCTAGACTAAACATGCCAAGGGACCAGGGATAGAAGGATGTGTAGAAAGGGGAAATCCTAAGTTAAGGAAGGTGATAGCGCTAGAAGGAAAGGGTCGATCTCTCTCTATAAGTGGTGAAGGAAATAGAGAGGGTGCAGGAGAAGAGGGTAGATGGCATATGCCACAGATCAACACACAGGCTCGGCCTTCCAGCGCACGCAACACATGAACATGGGGAATGCAAGCACAGAGTACGCACAACATGCTAGAAAAAGCAAACAGAGAGGTGAGATGTAATGAAAATGAGAGAGGGAAGACAAGACTTCCATACAACATTATTTCATTTCTTAAGGGATGCACAATCATTTACACTCATGATAGGAGGTGAGAATACATTGTAAATACCACCCTAAAGTTTGAGACCCATGGGAAGTTAGCTACAATTTTGGCATGGTTTTGTTACAACAAGGAGGGATATTTTTACAAAGCAAAACTCTATTATTTATAGAAGAAGAAGGACATAAGAGAAGGAGAAAGAGAGGGAAACTTGGATTCAAATCTTCAACCACCAACAACCAATGATAAATTCTTGCAAATCCACCTACAAGGATGTCAGATGCACTTCCCCATGTCTGTTTGGCGTGTGGAATAAGGAAGAAGGCAAGATATGATGAAATCTAGTGGTTGAGGTCAATTGGATGTGTGCATTGATGAGCTAAGAGACATTTACTTGTTTTTCACCTAATAAATCCCACCTATATTTGAATTTGAAAATTCCAACGTGTAGCTTGTGTTAGCAGCTTCTCTAAAAAGTCTAGGTGTGTGTTGATCTGAGCTTTGTAGCAAAAGATATGGCTTTCCGAAGATGTCGAGTTGTCACCTCACACGAAACATGTGGCGACGTGGATTGACCAAATAAATTGGTCAACTGTTGATTTGTTTTTTATTTTCTGCCACATGTCATGCATTGGTTGGTTGTCCAGATTTGGCACCCTATTTGGCACTTTTGATAGGTTGTGTGTAGCACTCTCAAGTATGACAAAAGATGATATGGAATAGTGACTGCACGAAGAAGGCACAAGGCACGGAGAGATAAGCAAGCGCGTGTAAGGGAAACAGAGGGGAGGCGCACATGTGGGAGGAAGGCATACTTGTAGAAGGAAAGTATGCAAACAAGACTGAGCAATCAACTAAAGGAAGGCGCACGAAGGAACTAAGTTTATGTAAGCACGCAAGATGAATGCCAGGGACTTCACTGATTGGAAGGTAAGTTTGCAGAGGTGCACACAAGGAGTGCATGATGGGATAGGAGAAAAAGTGGGCGCGTAGGAGGAAGGCACACAAGGGAAAATGGAAGGAGATAGAAGAATGCAAAAGGGAGTGGGAAGGCATGTAAGGGCATGCAGAGGAACTGCAACTATGCCAAGGTGTCAAAAGAACAATCTTGAGCACGCGTGAAACCTAAAATCTGAAACATCCAAGTCAGGATGAGAATATAATTTATCCACATAACTAGCAGAGTTATTTGGATGGCATACCTTTTTGTGTGTTTCAATAGAGAAAAAGAGAAATTAATTTCACTTTTCTTACAATAGTCTTTAATTGTGTCCTTTAGGGGTGTGGGTTTAGGTTTGAGTGTGTAAGAAGGTTGTCATTCCCTCAACCACCAGTTTATTATGCTTTGGATATTGGGTTGACCTTGTGTTATGGAATGTAGGAGAAATGATGTGGCATCCTACATGGAACCACCTCACCTCTCTCTCCTCTATTTTTCTATTTATTCTAATTTGTTTGAAGATTTGGGGGTTACTTGTTTTATTTTGAGACTTTTGCTTTTGGAGGATCTTGCTTTGAGAGTGTTATTTGGATCTTGGAGTTGGATTGTGCATGTTTGGACTTGGCAAAGGCATGGAACTTGCTTGTGGATTGGAAACTCTTGCGATAGAAAGGTAGGGTCTTCACCCATGTTTTCTTTTGCTATTTTTTTGTGCATATATTTGTGAATGAATGGTTATTGCATGTGTTATTTTGGGAATTTTAATGACCTTAGGTTGTGTAGGAAAATATGGATATGGGGATATTTTAGAGAGAGGGATAAGATTTTTTACTGGGAATTTTTTTTTATTAAGGGAAAATAGTTTTGAAGGGACTATACCCTGTATACAAAAGGGCTCAAAAGCCAGATAGTAAAGATGAGAGAAGCAGCCCAGAGAAGGGCAAAACAGTCAACCAAGGAAGGCTCAACAGCCAAATATTACAATATAGGAGAAAAAAGGATCTAAACATAAAAAGATCCAAAAAAATAAGGCAAGATCAAAAAGAAACCAAAAGAGAAACAACATGAAGAGCTCCGCTAAAAACAGCTCCAGAACCGCCTGATGACAGCCACATCGCAGCCAAAAAATAGCATCACAACAGCCCGTTACTTGATGGCTCTGTCAATTTTGGTCTTGATAGCCTATAGTGACATGAAGAAGGCAATGGCAGTGGCCTGAGAGGAGTCTTGCAAATCTGCTTGGGCAATTGCAATGTCCCTTTTCTCTTTAGGGCCCCATATGTCCTCATTAATCCCACTTAAACTACAAACACTGTGGACATGTTGTTCAATGAAATTATAAATGCTTTTGAGGGCAGACAATATGCAGTCATTTCAGCTTTTAGCATTCCCCAATCTGCCATCTAAGGACTGTAGTTTCTTGAAGACTTCCCCAATAACCCCCTCTTCCTCCTCACTTTGAAGGATCCTTTTACCCTTAGCTCTTTCCATGTTTTTTATAGCCCCTTTGAGCTCTTGTATCTCCTTTTCTAATCTGTCCACCCTATCTAGCAATTCCTCCTCTTTGGGCTCCTCCACCGGCTTGCTAATATGCAGGAGGTTTTCAGCTAGTTCCAAGTCTTTGTGGCTCCTTAGGACCCGTTGGGAAGCAGGGATTTTAGCTTTGAGGCTCTTACTTTTCTTGCTGGAGACAACATCTTCATTCTTTCTTTTTAGCAGGGGGGGAGTGGGAGCAGTGTGGGTAGGTGGAGGTATGGAGGAGGGAGGTGGGATAGGATTCACGGGAGGGCAGCTAGAGAAATGGTGGTGAATCAAGAGGATAAGGCCCTGGTGCAAAGGGACAGCCCTAGAGTGGCTTTGAACTTCCCTTATAGATTTCTCCAGAGAGTTAATCAGATAGTGAGGAAAGCTGATAATGTTATTTCTATGAAAATGATTCAGAAAAATCAGATGCTTTTGAGGTATAGTCACATATCTTCCTTCAAGGGTAACATACCTTACCACCATTTTGGCCAGTTCATCAAAAGGTTCAAGGATCAACGCCACCTTGAGGCCAGCAGTCACGAACTCAAGATTCTCCCCCTCTTCCAGAAATTTCTTGGTTTCCACCTCCCTGTCTACCTTCTTATTGAAGAATTTTGTGCCTTCCAGGCTGAGGCCCATGATCTGAGCTATGAGCTCTTCCGTGATTTCCATTTTCATGTTACTATATTTGACTATTCTATTCTTCCAACCCCGGGTGAATTTGATAGAGATGTCTTGGTCGAAGCCTTGGATCCTTTCAATGAAATTAGACAGGCCCCCAATTTGCAGGTAATCCCAAAGCTCTCGTGTTCTCTTTCCACTCAGGATTGTGGGTCGGTTCGGTTTTACATGGCAGCCCCCCCATGTTTCCTCTGCTCCTTTTCCTGTTCTCAACGGTAAAATAGCTACCAATGTGCGGGATAGGCCGAACTTTGATTTTGGTATTTGAATCTTTCCTTCCCGTGAAAGCCGATTTAATTATTATGCTACACTTGTTATTATTGCCCCGCTCCTCGGCTTTCCTCCTATGCCAAGAAATGATGACAGCCCAGCCCGCACAGATCGCAACAATCATCCAAATCTTTTGTGATGTCATCATCATGTACTTGGGGATCCACACATTAGCATCTAAAATACAACCGTTAGTTATGATTTTCACTGCCATGTAGATCAATGATAATGGCTTTATTGACATGAGCGGCAAAACGTCCCCCCCAATCCAAGTTTGAAAGGGATTATTAACACCGAAGTTAGCCAAACTGTCAGCGACCCTATTTCCTTCCCGGTAGGTGTGGGTGATTTGGACCTTTTCAAATCTTTTGCATATATCAATAGCTTCCTCAATATAATCCCTGATAGACCAGCTGGGGTGTTGCTTTTTATTCAGAAGATTGATAATATTTAGAGAATCACCTTCAATTATGATATTTGGAATATTACAATCTCTGGCAAGTCTAATACCCCAAAGAGCCACCATGGCTTCGAATAATGATTAGTCTGTCTACCCATTCTCCTAAAAAAAGTAGCAACATAACAGCCTCTTTGATCCCTAATGATTCCCCCTCCTCCAGAGTCACCCGGATTGCCCTTAGAGGCCCCATCAAAATTTAACTTGTGCCAATCAGTGGGGGGTTTAATCCATCGGACTGTGTTTCACAAGATTACCATTGTTATTTCTATCGACAAAGGGCAATATTCCATTCAAATGTAATGCATTCTTCATTCTCTAGGTAGAGTCTATTTTTAGGGGTTTAAATCTAGCAATATTATCTTGCATAGCAATGATGATTTCCTTATATACTTTGTTACAAGCCTGTCTATTGTTTCTGAAAATAGTATCATTACGGGCCTTCTAGATTCTCCACATAGTGTGGGGCAGAACCAGTTGCCATAGCCTTTTCACCATGTAATGTTTAAACGGAGAGCTCCATTGCTCCCAAGCCTGAAGGTGGGTAAGGGGAAAAATCCATCTCAGATTAAATTTTGCAAAAACAAGCTACCAAATTTTGGAAGCAATCTCACAATGAAGGAATAAATGCTTTATATCTTGACAAATTTCTTCATCGACACATGCAACATCTATTCGGCATGATGAATCCCTTCTTGATGAGGTTGTCATTAGTTAGGATCTTGTCATTAATAATTAGCCACCAAAATAAGTTCACTCTAGGGGTTAGCTCTGGCATCCACAACTTGTGCCACTTAATTTCGCTTTCCATGGATGCAAAGAAAGAATTATATCCTGATTTAATAGTGTATTACCCATCAAAAGAATATTTCCAGATGAGCTCATCCTTAAGATTTTCATTACTTATATGGATTAGGGAAAGTTGATTCTGGAGAGAAATAATATCAGCCTGAATATTATCATTCTCCACTTTTAGCTGCTTCCATTTTCTTTTGTTTCCATCCCTCTCAATGTATCCCTGGATTTTGTGTCCATACTTTGCAATTAATCTGTCTTTAATATGATCATAAGCAGAAATCTAGTTAGAATCCGTCCACTTATCACCCGTAAGTTTATGTTTTTCCCATCTCCAAGCTTCCAGCTGCACCCCTGAGAGAGAATGTGTCTGCTGCGCAGAAGGTTGTTCCAGAAAATAGAACCACTCGGAAGGGACTGATCATAAATGAAGGAAATATTGTTTTGATTTGAAAGATATTTGATCTTAATCAGCTCTGTCCAAGGTCTGTGCTCTTTTATAAGCCTCCATCCTAATTTTGCAGTAAGGGCAGTACTCATATGTTTGATATCTTTGATGTCTAACCCCCCTAGTCTCTTAGGTTTACAAACCTGTTCCCAAGCCACAAGATGATATCTGAATCTGTCCTCAGTACCGTGCCACAGAAAGTGTTTTTGAATCTTCTCAATACTGTTCATCACAGCTGTAGGCATGCTGAACATTGACAGTATGTAAATAGGCAAGTTTTGAAGCGTGCTTTTAACCAAAAGACACTTACCTGCACTTGAAAGAATGGCTCCTTTCCAGCCAGCCAACTTTCTTTGAAATCTCTTAATAAGATCATTCCATACCTCTACTAAAATCTTTCCAGTACTTAAAGGTAACCCTAAGTAGCTGGTAGTGAATTAATAGTGCATCCTAGAATATTAGCAATCTTTCTTTGCCTCTCCTCAAGAGTATTGAAGAAATAAATAGAGCTTTTGTCAAAATTAACTTTTTGTCCCGAGGCTTCCTCATAAAATCTAAGGATAGTTTTAATGGCCTTTGCCTCAATAATAGAAGCCATTAGTAGCAGCAAAGTGTCATCAGCAAACTACTGATGAGAGGAGATCTGATTACCAGTAGTTGGAGGGAAGCCTTTTATCATGCCAATGTCAATAGCTTTGGAAATAGATCTGCTTAAACTGTCAGCCATAATAATGAATAAAAGAGGGGAGATTGGGTCGCCTTGCCATATACCTCTATTACTGGCAAAAAAACCCACAGGTTCCCCATTAACAACCACAGAGAATCTAGAGGTAGAGATGCAAGAGTGAATGATTTTTCTGAATTTGCTTTGAAAACCAAATTTGGATAGGACCTCATCCATGAATCTCCATGAGACTCTGTCGAAAGATTTATGCATGTCAAGTTTGATGGCCATCCCCACCTTTTTACTTTTATTCATAGAATGTATAGTTTCATCAACCATGATAATGCCATCTTGGATAATTCTTCCCTGGATGAATCCACTCATTGTTGAGAAATGATCTCCATGAGTATAGGTTGCATTCTAGTGGTGAGAATCTTTGTGAAAATCCTATAAATGACATTAACCAAACTGATAGGCCTGAAATCTTTGAAGTCTTTTACATCCAACTTTTTCAGGGCAAGCACAATGTGTGTATTATTTAGTTCTTTAATAAGATTTCCCATTCTGTAAAATTCATTAACAGCTTTCAAGAGATCTTCAGAGCATATTTCCCAACATCTTTGGTAAAATTTAGCCGAGAAGCCATCTGGACCTGGAGCCTTATCCCCTTCTAAAGCAAAGACAACCTTTTTTAATTCCTCAATGGTGACAGTTTTTGAAAGACTTTTAAATCTCTCAACAGGTATTAGATTATTAGGAATGGAGTCTAAGAGGAAAGAGGCCGCTTGTTCATTGTAGGAGGTATCTTCAGTGAGGAGGTTCTTGTAAAAATTAAGCGCCTCTATTTTGATATCCTCAGGATCCTTAGTAATGTTTCCATTTCCTTTAGCAACCTCTGAAATTCTGTTACAAGCTCTATGTTTGATAGCTGTCAAGTGAAAAAAAATTGTATTTCTGTCTCCATCCTTAAGCCAAAGGGCTCTAGATTTCATTCTCCAAAAGGTTTCTTCATGGCTGTTTATATTATGCAGATCTGATAGGAGTTTTTTTCCCGCTGATGATCCTCTAGGGTCATACCTTTCATGGAGACATTTAGCTCAAGCTCTTCTAGTTGTTGCTTAAGTTCTTTCTTCTTTTCAAAAATGTTTCCAAAAACCTCTTTATTCCATATTCTAACTTTCTGTTTAACATTCTTTAGCTTCTAAAGAAGCCTAAATTGGGCCGTCCCTGTGCCTTCCCAAACCCACCACTCTTTAATTCTGTCTAGAATGTCTTCATGTTCGAACCACATTTTCTCAAATTTGAAATTACCATGAAAAGGTTTTGTCCAATTGAAGAAATTGAGGACTATTGGATTATGATCAGATCCTGTTCTAGGGAGAGTAGAAAGATGGAAATTCTGGTCCAGGATCCAATTTGTAGAAATAAGAGCTCTGTCAGTTTAACTTGAATTAAGCTCTCCTAATCTTCTGTTGACCATGTAAATTGATTGCCATGAAGCTCTATGTCCACAAGATTAAGAGTTGAGATGAAGTCAAAGCAAATTCTTCCATACCAAGGGAGAATTTAGAACTTCCTCCAAACTTTTCTCCTGGATTCAAAGGAGTATTGAAGTCTCCCATAACCAACCAGTTCATGTTTTCAACCTTGCTTCAGAACAAGGTTAACTCTTTCCATAGAATTCTTTTACCAGTAGCAGTATTGGGTGCATAAATATTAGACAGGATCCAACTATGATTATTTTCAAGGCTTTTAAAGATAATAGCTAAATGATTATGGGTGGAGGAGAGTACCTTACCATCAACCATCTTTGTATCCCAAAAGATCGCTAAGCCTCCAGAAGCCCCTTGAGAGTCAACAAAGAAGAAAGGCAAAGATTCTCGCCAAAAATGTCTTTTGAAGTCTTCAATTGCTTTACTTTTCATTTTAGTTTCCTGAATGAGAAGAATGTTGGGTTTGTTTTCTCTTTTAATTTCCTTAAGCATTCTTTGCTTAGGCCCTCCATTGAGGCCTCTGACATTCCAAGAAATAACCTTCATTAAAAAAATTTGGAGATGCATTTGCCGGATGGCTCAGAATTCTCTCGTGTACCATCCGCAATTTCTTTTTGACTCTCTTTTCTCTTGCTTCTCTCTTAGATGGCCTACCTTTTCTAAATGTTACTCCAAAATTTTCAGTTCTTCTTCTAGCAGCGGGCCCTTGTGATTCTTGAGGTGGAAGCTTCCCGACTTCAAGCTGCTTTTCTTCCAGGATTTTTGAACCTCTTTTCTTTCTTTTCACTAAGATGAATCCATCATTATCACAATCATTTTCCTTACTGATTGGGGTAATTTCCCCATCCTCCTTTCCTGTGGTAATATCAACTTGCTTATCCATTTTAGGAGTCATCTCCTCCACATCTGTGTCCTCTTTCTCTTGGTTTAGATCTCGTGTAATGGATTCTAGATCCTCTTTGCCTTTTTCTTGTCTCATTTTTAGTTTCTCCAAAGAGCTGCTCCTTAGCAGCTCTTGATGGGCACTGATTTTGTCTTCCTCTTCTTCCATGTATGAGAGAGAAATGTTAACTTTTTCATTTTCTTCATCAATCTCCATGTTCAGCTTTACTGGATTTGGAGTCAAAGAGTTCAAAATTGAATCCACTGACATCTCCCTTTTGTTTTCTTCCTCATTCGGACCCAGATCTAATTCTTGTTGAGACTCAATCAACTTCTTAGGTTTCCAAAGTTTTCTGTAAACCGGTGGTCTCTTTGCCTTAAATCCTTTTTTCCTTTCTTTTAGCTTGGAATGCCTCTCCAAACGCCTATTTCCAGTAGCTGGTTCAGATATCTACTCTTTATCCACCTTATCTCTCTGATTCTGTCCTTGATCTTCAGGAATATCTGAGAAATCTTCCAGCTTTTGAACTGTATGTTCAGGACATTTGCTGGCAAAATGCCCTAATCTGTGGCATTTGCTACATCGTAACTGGAAAGCTTCATATTCTATTTGTTGATTCCATTCTCCAAATTTGGATTGCAGAACAATGTTATCGGGGAGCTCCAGATCCATTTCTATGGAGACACAGAACCGAGAAAATGCCAGCCTAGACCTATTTCTCGTGGGCCCATCCAGGCCAATAGGTGAACCAATCGATTTGGCAATGTGAAGGAGGATTTCATCATCCCAAAGATGTAGAGGAAGCCCTGGGAGTCTACACCAGATGGGTATGGCATGAATATTTTCAACAAATGGATTAAATCCGGGTACCATTTTTTTAAAAATAGTCCCATATTACCCAGACACCAGGGACCACCCAACAAGACCGAGTCAACATCGATTGAGGTTAAATCTGCCAAAAAAACCTTTTGCCATAGTGGTGATTATCAAATCCCCTTTTGGTTTCCATCTACGAATGGCCCATTTATTGGGCATTTTAGGAGGGAGTTTGTTTGGGGTTTCCCACCTTGTGATAAGTAAAATGTGCTTATGTTGTTTTATTGTGGGAGGCATAAGAGTGAGGGAGACATAAGAGTTGTTTTTCTTGAGGGAGGCATAAGAGTTATTTTTCTTGGAGGGAGGCATAAGAGTTTTATGGGTTGTGATTGAGTTCTTGGAGGTTTTAAGGTGGGCACCCAAACCCTTGGGAGGCATAAGTAGATCCCCATGTTCCTTTCTCTTTCTTGTCTTGATTTTAGAGCCTTTGTGTTGGGAAACTTTGTGTGTTGATGTGATTTTGTTTGTTGTTCTTATTGTGTTGAATGTTTGGTTTGAATGTGAATGTGGAAGCCTTGTAAAGTTGCCAAAGATTTTCATAAACCCATCATTGCTTCATTATTGTGGCTCGGGGCTAATGAGGAAGAAGACTTCTCTTCCTCATTGGATTATTGCTTGGTGAAGATTGTTGCCTACTCCCTATTTTGGTATTTGTGTTTGAACAATGGGAAGATGGTGGAGCTTAAGTGAAGATTTGGTATTTGTAACACCTTGAAGAAATGGAGAAGAGATCCCTCTTTGTAAAATAAATTTCACCATGTTGTACCCTTTAAATGGAGGGCTTGTAACTGCATTATTTTTAAGATTGTCAATCTCTTGTAAATGTGTTGAGAAATAGTTGAGTTCTATTAAATTTTCAAATTTATGTATATGTAAAAAAATAGAGAAAGGAAAATTACATTTGTTACTTTGAAAATCCCTTAAACTTGTAAACTCTACTAAGAGTGTTTAAAGAAAATTTTTGCATTTTAAATGTGTTAGTGCTTGTAAAAGAAAACCACCAAATCTTGCATTGTTAAATGAAGTAGAAACTTTGAAATGGGATTGAAATGGAAATAAATTTATTTCAACCTAAGTTTATTTTATTGCCTCTAAAGTGTGATTTATTTCATTTTTAAAAGATTTATGATCATGTTGAAAATATACTTGTTGCTTAAAATGGATTTCCATTTAGTTATTGTGAATGAAAGTAAATGGTTGTTTGTTTCTATTGAAAAGAAAACATAGTGAAAATAGTGAAATTATGGTTACATTTCTTGTTATATTGAAGGAAAGAATAGAGAATGAGTTGATGTTGTGTAATTTGAGTATGAAACTAGAAATAATATCAACATACCAACGCATGAATGGGAGACACCTTAGTTCGGTTTATTATTGCTTTAAAAACCAACTTACGTAGAATAAGTGTTTAAAAAATGCATGTTTGGAAAGTTCAATTTTCGGTGAATGTAATCGGCATCCTATGTAGAGAGGGTTTCGTAAGCTGCGCCAATACTAAGAGGCGATCGATGAACCACCCAGGAAGGGTGGTGGTCACAAAGCACCACCGGCCTCTATAGGGGTGGCGCTTTCATCACTTTCGATGGAAAAATAAAATCCATCTATTATAAAAAGCCGAATTAAAATTTAATAAAATCTAAGCCTAAAACCATTAAAAGGTAACTTCCAGCAACTAGAAATGAATTGAAATTAAGTGTTTAAGCTCTCCAATCTTATTTTATGGCACCCAAATGTGTAAAATTCTTAGATTAAAGGAAATGGGGTTTTTCCCAATTGTTGAACTCAAAATAAGAATTTTTTTCATTAAAATACAAAACAAATGCACTCAGTAGGATATCTACATTAAAAAAATGGGCAATATTACAATAGTGAAATCTTTACAACTAAAGCCATGAAAATTTTGCCATGGTTTCTCTTCTTGCTCTCATGGCTCTTTCTCCTTCTCTACTCTAAAAACATGCAAAATAAAATGAGGAAATAAGTCAAAGGAATGAATAAGAACACTCCATAGAGATGATTAGGGTTAGTGTGAAATCCCTAAGATATAAGAGCCCACATTGAATCCATCTAAGGGTTGTGGTTCAATCCTACAAAAGTTAGGTGAGAATTAGGTGGGAATATGTCTTAATAAAAGTCATGTGTAGCTTAGGAATGGGGCCACTAAAGGAGTGTTAGAAGGTAAACTTAAATTATAACCTTAATGTGTAGTTGGTGACTTTTAAAATTAAAAATCCCTTGACTCTTGTAATTAATTAAATCAAATTTACTCAAGGGTAACTAGACAACATTTAATTTAAGGATTAAATTTAATTGTATTTAACTCAACGGAGGGTAAGTTTAGACTTAGCCGTAGAATAATAAATTAATAAATGACATTAGAACTATGTTACTAAATTAAATAAATAATGTAACAAGGGGATTTTAAGCCCGATTTGGGGAATTAAATAATATTAATTTAAATGTTAATTAAAATGAGTAAAATAGTAACCAAGAAATAAACTAAGCCTAGTTGAAGGTTACCTTGTTGTGTAAGTTTTTAAACGAAAAGAAAAAAATATATTCCATAAATTTTCAAATCTAACTATTGGGTTGTCTTGGGTTTTTGTGAAAAAGTTGTGGGTGTTACATTTTTATTTGCAATAGTTTGGGAAAAATTTCCATTGCTGACTTGTTCTAAAATGAAAGGATATCATGGGTCCATGTTCCTAGTTGTTTTCCTTAAAACATGGTTTATTTACAAAGAAATTGTTGGTTTTTCATCACTCAATATTTTTACACTTCTTCTTTCTCATGCTTCAAGTCTTATAAAATTATTCTTTTCCGTAATACTTGACATGAAACTAATGTTGCATCTACATATTCTTCTTCTGCAAACAAAATAATAACAATTGTTTGATTCTTAGATGCCCATGAAATTGTGCCTAATGTAAAATGGGCTGCATACCTAGATATGTTTTTCTTCTTGTCCCTATTACCTATACAATAAACTTTTGTATCTAACTAACATGAAATCATCTATGACATTAAACAAATTCCATAGTTCTTGGTGTCAAATACATATCTTAGTATCCTCTTCCTATATTTCAATGGGACTTTGTTGCCTATTTTATGAACTTTTAAATAATACAACATACATGACGTCAAGCCTTGTGGTTGTTAGGTATATTAGTATAAAAAAATTACAATTAAGGATGAACATTGGATCCTTTATGTTCTTTGTTGAGTTTGAATCATGTGGCTACAAGTGTGGATGTATCTTGTGAGTTTATCAAATGAAATTTCTTCATAAACATTATCGGCATACTTACATTGGCATATGAATTTTCCATATTCAAATAGATATAGAATTCTATGCCTAGAAATTAATTCATCAAGCCAAGATCTATCATATTAAAGTACTTCATCAAAGTTAGCTTGAATTAGCAAATTGATAGATTACTTGGAAAGATTAAGTCATCCACGTACAAACAAATAATTATAGTTTAAAACTTTTAATTCAATTTCACATGCAAATTTGGTTCACTATTTCTTTTACTCAAGCCATTCTGTAAGAAATATGAGTCAATTTTGTTGTACCAAGCTCTTAGATATTGTTTAAATCCACAAATTGCTTTTTTCAATCTATACACCTTCTCATCATGATAAATTATTTCATATATAGGTCGCTATTTTACATAAACTTACTCTTCCCGAACACCATTAAGGAATGATGATTTAACATTAATTTTATGTACCTTCCACCTATTCTAATCTAGTATTTTAAGATGGTAAAAATGGTCTCTAGGTGAGCCACTAGTGCAAAAGCTTCATTGTATTCAATTTGGGTTTGTTGTGGAAACCCTTTTTAACTAATTTGGCCTTGTGTTTTTCAAGAATTCCTCTTCAAGATATTTGGTCTTCTAGACCCATTTTATGCCTATGACATATTTTTCTTCTAGAAATTTAAAAAGATCCCATGATTTATTTGTTTACTAGAATCAATTTCTTCATCCATGGATTTTAGCCATTCTTCCTTTTGAAATGCACCTGAAAAACAAACATGATAAAAATGAGTAGATAAGCCAAAATAAATTATATAAATCATCATTATATTAATTATCAACATAGACCTTCTTTGAGCTTCTTGTCCTCCTTAAATTTTCTCTAATGTGAGACCTCAATTTTACTAAAGTTGGATCATAACTATCACGCTTTAATTTAATGGGTTACATTTCTTACCTTTCTTAATGCGTCACTATGTTTATAAGTTGCTTGAGATGATTGAAAATCCCTTAATATATTTTTGGGGTTATATAATGAATCCTAAGAATTAAGAAACATCTTGATGTGTTTCTATAGAGATATGTTCTAGTGAAAGGCTTCCAATAGATGGTGTTATCACCTAAATGAGACCTTTAGAAGTGTTTTTCTCATCCTTGTTAATATTTTTGGACCAAAAATTGTTGTGTCAATTCAATCATCCCAATCTTGTTCCTATATGATTTCAACATATGTACTTAATGTAAACTTCATAATGATTGGATTGTATAACTTTTAGGATTTTAAATATTCGTTGTATAAAAACAGAATACATTTCTCTACTACATCATCTATTTTGTATTTGAGCTCATCTATCAAAAATGCATATACCACAACCTAAAATTATGAACTCAAAGAACTATATTTTTTCCCACTCGATGCTTCTTAAGGTATTACATCCTTTATTATCTCGATACGGAATCTATTAGGTATATAGACTAGAAATCTACAACTTTATCAAGCATTCCTTTGGCAAATTTTTTTCGCATCAACATGTTTTTTTCCAATGTTATTTTTTTCGTATTATTTCAATTGTCTACATCATTCGTAATTGGTCAGTACGTAGTTGAGAATTATTTCTTTAATTATGTGGTCCTTGGAGAACTTTAAAATTGTATTCGAGATGTACTCTTTTCCTCTATTAGATCTAAATACCTTGATGTAATGACCACTTTTCTTTTCAACCAGATATTTTTTTCCTCGCAATATTCCAAACACCTTCGACATATAATTGAACATATTTAAACTTAATATAGACTTCCTCTAATTGAATATCTATAAATTTCTACGCATAGGTCTAAGTGGACAAGTTAAATAATGTCTTTAGCTCATTATGAATGCACACAACAATGAAATATTTGTGTTACTTTCCTAAAGTATATCTCTTGCATAGGTGGCCTTTAATTTCTCAATCAAAGATAACCCATTGAACATATTTTTTATTTGTAATAAATTTAGGAAACAAAAATTTAAATGTGAAAATTTTAAATTGATCTCGTAGCTATGATTCACTTATCATGGAAACCTCGACTATGCTTTGAGATATCAATTTACTGTAAATCCTTGAAATTCCACTTTGTGAGAAAAATGTGCATTTTGGTAGGCCTTTAGAGGTTTCGTTGTACCGATTACACATAAGCATAAAGCATATTTAAATGAAATTTTACGTTCATTGCAAGGTACCTCTTCAACAATTATTTGTGGAGGTGGAACATGTAGTGAATAACACAAAGCATGGGAAAAAAATTTACATTAAGAGATATTGTTGGTATGACATTTATTGGCTTTACATAGATTTCCTGGGTCATGGAGTGATCCATGTGACATATCATTGCCATGATATCTAGAGATTTGGTCAGTGTGAATAAACCATATAGGCAAATAAATAGTGAAAACATAGAATAAATTAAAGTCTCGCAAATTACATAGGAAATAAAAATACAAACTTCAGCATTGTTTTGTGCTCATTATTATTCACTTCTTATCTTTTTCCTCAATTATTTTTACTATCAAATCAATTTCATGTTCCTAATATTTGTATAGCGTCTAAAAATTTACTTTGTTTGGTTTTTCTTGAATTTAATTAAAAAAATAGGACTCAATTATTTATTTAAAATAAAAAGATACACACTTCTACATGTAGTTAAATGCTAATTGTTGTTTTCTTAAAAATAGATCATACGGGATAAACTATCTTCTTTTCTAACTTTCCCCTTAATTTCAACCTTCTATTTTTATCATTCTTGAGATGTGTTTGAAAAATATTTTTATGCATTTCTCGAGTCAACAGAATCTCCAAAGCTAAAATTTCTATTTCGAAACTTACATAAACTTAATCACGATAACCAAACAAATTTTCATAAACTCATATGCTTCTTTTCCTAAAGTATTTGTAAAGATATCATCAATTTGATCTTTAAATCTATAAAATTCTAGACATATCTCTTTATTATTAACCAAATCCTGATGAAATGATATCTTAGATCTATATAATTACTTCAGTTGTGAAAGACTTGATTTTTGGACAATGTTATAGCTGAGTTGTTCTCACAAAAATCTTTGTATCCTCTTTTGATTTTGCCTCAAATTTGTCAATATTCTTCTCATCAATACAGCTTTCACATGTTGCTCCTATGGCATCCACATATTCTACCTCTTTTGAAGAAAGAGTGACTATGGTCTATTTATTTTATGCCCATAATACTACCCCAATTCCAAAATAAAAAACATACCCAGATGTAATTTTTATGTCATCTTTACTACTAACATAGTTCAATTAATTAACTCACATTGGTAATAATTATAAGAAAAGAGTGATCTATAGTGAAGTACACTCACCAAAAGCTTTTCCAATCGAAAAAAAGGGAAGAGGGTGAGATTTAAATATTGATCATTTATATACAAATTACAATCCCTCTCCAATTAAATGCTTACAAAAAACAAATAAAGTTCACACAAAAAGTCTATCTAATGAAATTTCTTGCAAAATTCACTAATTCAACAAAAATATACAATATTAGATTAGTCCCACATTGTATTTTTCCCCTACTAAAAATTATTATAGTTCTTGGTATGATAAATTGGGTCCCTTTGGCTTGTTATTATTATTTTTATTAAGGGTAAAGTTTTGTTGGTAAGGATCCACCCTAGTACAACCAAAAAGGTCTAACCACCTAGATAAGTAAATGAGAGGATCAAACAAGTTCCAACTGCGAACACGCCGACAAGTCAACAAAACAAAGAGCTCAACAACAAAAACACCGCAACAAAAAAGAAGCGTAAAAACAAAAAAACTGCCCAAACAAGAAGCAAATAACAAGAACATATGAGAAACAAAGGGGTGCAAGATATAGATACCATTTGCTTCAACTCCTTATGATTATGTCGCAATATGGAACCGACTACTTACGTTTAGCCTTTCTCGGGTCGCACGCTGCTCCACCCGTTGTCGAACCCTTGTCATGCCCAAATGTCTCCATAATGTATTCTTTGTATCTCTCTCCTCCAAAAAGTGAAGAACCTTGAGGGATTCACCATCAATCTAGGGTTTAAGAGTCCTAGATGAAGTCTCCTTCTTATCCTTGGAAACAAACCCCAAAACCACCTCAATTTTACCCTTAGTGGACCATTTTTTAACCATAACCTAACTTGAGCACTTGACTTTGGTTTTGTGGTTTCAAAGCTACAGTGGATTTCCAAAGTCTTGTATTTTTCCTCATAATATTTCCATCTCTCTTATTCAAAATAAACCTTTGTTTCATCCGAACCCTCTAGTGAGACATGGGATGTCACTACAGGGTTTTTTCATGGTACCTCTAATTCATTGTCAAAGAAAGGATCTTCCCCATTCTCTGTCGTGCTAGGGTCCTCACTACCCTCCGCCTCACTGTTTCTGTCTGAATCTTCGGGTAGATATTCAAGAATAGGGATCTTTCTGGTGAAAACAGGTGACGCAAGGGGAAAAAAGACAAGTTGTGTCAGGATCAACCCCAACTACATCGATACACACCGCATCAGACCCACCTTCTGTCAAAAAATAATCATAGAATATTCAACAAAGACACGCTATCCGTGGATTGGGAAGAAAACAATTTCGGGGAATCACTGACAGGTGCCGACATTACGACACAGGTTTCTCCAATATCCCCGCGCAGGATTATTCAACTTGCTTTCTGGGTACAGCCCTTGCACGAGCTAGATCCATGGCTGAAGTTTGTGCATTTTCCATAGTAAACAGGGGAGAGTTCGTACTCAATCTCCTATTCAAATTCTCCATGAGTGGAGCAGAGGTGAATAGCGTGGTAGGTAACTATTTACCTAGGAGTCTAGATGAGTCGTAGGATCAATAGCCAACAAATCTCTAAGGGCATTGGCTATCCCCGTTAACACATCAGTCTCCCAAAACTCAAAAGGAAAAGTAGGAAGCTTGACCCAAGTTAGGAAAGCACAGGGTTCAAACTTTCTCATGTCTAGACCAGGACGCCATTTAGCAAGGTGTAACATTATCTTCCCATAAAACCAGGGACCACCATTGATGGATCTGAGGTATTCCTCCTCCACGGTGAATTGAAACATGAAATATTTATTTGAGATGGAAACCAAAGAGATACCTCCTTTAGGGGCCCATTTTCTTGTAGCCAATGCCCTGACAAAATCAAAAGAATTCCTGGTGCAAGCAAAACTCCCAATGAGAGAGTGTCAACACTCCATGTCCTATCCCCTTCGTGTAAGCAGTGTTAGCAGGAGGAGATGATCCGGCATGACCAGATGGTTGCCCCCAATCTGCACCAACATTTTTAAATGTGGTTTCCCACTCATCTGTGTTCTCCTTCTCATTTATTTGTACATCTAATATTTTACCATAGGGACATTTAGCCCTTATATATGGTTCTTAGCCATCTTATTTTAGCCATTATTGCAAAAAATCTAAAAATGGATCCCAAATACATAAGGAAAAAACTCCCCTAATGTTTATGAAGATGTAATGAGCCTAACTCAATTCCATATATTTTAATTAACATCAAATATGTCAACCCTATTACTCAATGATATGAAAATAGTTGTGTGATCACCTTCAATTATTTCATCAACACATACGCAAATGTTTATTGGGAGCCCGAGGGAATTCACTTTTCTCACATCATGAGCATTGAAAAAGGTTTTTATTTCATAACCTTAAGTGATCCTTCACAACTACAAGATTTTCTTACTAATTCAATATATTGGTTCTGCAAAACATGATTATTTCGCTTTTCCTTGGACTATAAAATTAATGGATTTGAGTAAAACTCCCTAAAATTCCTCATTTCAGTTGACATATTTTAGCCTTTTGATTCCTCATTGAAATGTTATCACATACATTATCAATATCATTAACAATGTTATATACCATAAAACTAACTATTTTTAGTCATATCCTTCTAAAAATGAGTTTAATTTAATGTTGGCATCACAATAGACTTGAAATATTCATTGCACAATTGAGTATATCTAAGTGTTTCTCTAAAAATAACCTACGTCAACATTATAAGAGATTTATTTCGTGTCAATCCCAACAAACACATAATTAATTTTTCCCCACTCCTTGATTGGCATAATCCATATGAAGAAAATCCACCAACATAGAAGTCTAAAGAGCATAACAAAAATGATGGCTTGACTACTATGGAAGAAAACTATCACCATTGAAAACAAATCTTTCTCTATTATTAATGCATCTAAAATTAACATACATCACCCAACACGGTAAGAATATTTTTTCTATTTTACTACCACATGATCCCCTTGCTTTTTCTCAAATACAACCCCGCAATGCCAATAAATTTATAAGAAATCAATTGATATTGATGTTTTTACCTCTACAAATTATTCAAAACTTTTTTCACTCTTGTAATACAATTTGATGTATCAATTAGTTACAAAGGGAAGAAAATAGGAAAACCATGATCCATTTAAATTAAGGATTTTTTTGTGGATTTTCTCTAGGAAGATTAATGACTACTTTTATATATAACAATTTTTTCACATTAGATTTTATTCATAATTTTTCGAAGGATAAGGATAACTTAACATAGATGAGAGTCCTTAGTAGTATAACTTTATCCTCATGAATATTTTGTATGCACTCAATAGGCTAGTATATTATATATGTGGATTTCTTTGATTTGACTTAGCACATTTTCATACCTTAGGTGATTGCTTGATAGTATGGTTCCATTATATAAATATTTTTGTGATTTGCACTCTTAAGGGGTATGTAGGGAAAGATATTTTAGAATTGGCCTTATGGGGTTTTTTTCACGTTAATTTTTGTTATTGTCAAATTATTAATATGATCTATTTTAGTAAAGATGTATGTGAAAGAATGAAATTATGGATATGGATAAGTGAACGTATTCTATAGTTTTTGAATTATTTTTATAACTTCATCCTTATATAACATCCTAAGAATAAATATGTGGTGCTTCAAATGTGTTTGTTTGTTGGGGATTGTGAACCATGGTTTCATTTATAAAATGTTGGTTCTATTAGAAACATCTTGTATAGTGGCATACATTAAGTCCCTAACCTTGATTCTCTTGGACCATATTTATTTCTAGAGAGGATACGGTCCTCACAACACTCAATCATGTCATGTTTTCTATTCAACACATGATATATCTTATCAAATCAAGCATGTTGCAGTTGGGTATTTGCTTCTAAAAATCATATTTTATATCTAGTCATCTTTTGATCACATTCAATCTGATTTGGAAAGATTTCAACCTTGTAGTTCCATAGAATAGAATTTACCTCAATATGTCATTTTTATATCATCATGTGACCATCCAACCCATTTCAAATATTAAGAATTTACCACCAAAATATTACACTTACGTAAAGATTTGATGGTGATATGATGCCATGCATCATAGAGAACCCTTCTTCAACTAATGTGGTAAGTAGATAGTGTAGGTTTAAATAAATATAAATGAGCTCTAAAAAGGAATTTCAAAGAATATTAGATTTTCTCAATGAAATAGTATTGTTTCTCAACAAAAATTTATAGCAGTGGTGTTTTGACATAAGACGAATCTAGAGAAGGAGTTTCTGGCCATATGAATTAAGATCCCTGACGGCCATTTATATAGTCTTCATGTTATAGCTCATACTCCACTAGATGTTTTCAAATCCATTTATACCAAGAAAGCTAGATCATAGATTAAGGAAATCCTAACCACTCCTAGTTCACCTGTTAGCCTTCAAAATCTATATAATTATTTATCTAAGCACACCAAGGTAGTTTGTATGGCTGAAGTATTATATGTGGAGAGATATTTCTCTTCAAAAATATATTAACACCATTCTTCATAATATTTTGATTACAAATCAGATGTAATGTGATTATTTTCTTGTTTATAGGAGCTTCACATGACTCTACAATATGTGTCTAATGATAAATCCTCATGAATGCTTAGATTTCCATTTGATTTTATAAAGATAATTGAAGTGTTTCCCATTCTAAATTTCTTCTCGTATACGAAAAAGGCATTATCTACTCAACATTTATGAAAAATTTCAATAAATGAAATGCAAAATTCGTACCTAAGATAGGTGATTAAAATCTCATTATGATTTTGTAATCAATAACTTTATTCAATGTTTTATAGAAAATAATCACTTAAGATATAATGACGTGCATTTGCCACATTTGTTTTTAAGCTATAATAAATCCTCGAAAGCTATGATCTATTAAATGGGAGTACATTCTTAATAATATAAATATAGTTTATAAAGGCATGGAATTATCTCGTGCCTATTGAAAATGTACTATTTTCCTTAAATTATTCTTTGAGAAAGTGTATGAATGCACTGAATAAGCATTCATACATGTCATGCCTCAATATTTTTACTTTGGTGACTTTTTCCTTCAACTAGCAAGAACTCTTTTATCTGATGTGTTATTTGTATTTCCATATTTCATATGATTCTCCATTAGATCTTGCACACTTTGTCTTGGTTTTGGAACATTTTACATATTTAGTTTCCAGTCAATACGCACATGGGAAATTACACGGATTTTTTCTTCTCGATCATTCCACTCAACTAGTTAATGGTCAATTTAAAGATGATTATATTCTAATATTGTTTGAAATTAATCCTCTCTTAAGGAAGATATTCATTGGCTTGGTCTCTTTGACAATTCTTTTAGTAAAATCTACAATGGACCAAGTCTTTTTCTATAGGAAAAGCATGTTTCCCATACGAAATTGGCTTACATACTTCACTTAGAAGTGGAGTGGATGAGGAAAACAATTCAATTTTTTTGGGTATTATGTTTTCTTTTGATAACACTCCTTAATTATTGATGTATGTTTTGCAAATATTTGAGAAAAAAATTACCTTATAGGTGAATCAACCCCTCTCGGATAGAAAAATATAGTTTTTCACTAAGATACTTGCAACCACTCATGTAAACTAATCTTCTTATAAAGCTCATTACACTATGTCTTATAATAAGTGATCCAAGATGTTGTGGAACTTTCCTTTTCCCATTCTAAGAAACCCATGGGTTTTCATCATATTATTTGGGATGTTTTTTTCCTTTGTCATTAATAAGGTGGTATGGCCATTATAAATATCTATAAGAAGAGCTTGGTTTTATGTGAAAAATGGATTGTTAAAGAAATTGATGGAAATGAGGTTCGCAATATTTTGTTAAGGAATTGATTTAACAATAATATAGTTTTATTAAACCCTATGTAAGATTAATTAGATGTAAACTATGATTACATCTGCTAGATACAATATGACATAAGCAATAAAGCATATAAAATGAAAACCCTAAGTAAGAGGTATAGAAAATATGTTCTAGTTGCTTTATATTTGATCTAAGACTGGTACATACTAGGAGAATAACTGAACAAGAGGTGATCTATGTCATCAAGACTGGGATAAATTTTGGAGCTCACAGATGTTGTCAAACCCGGGCACCTTAGTGTCGAGTCTACAACTAGGAACTCCTTACTCGCGAAAATGGCTAGAACTTGATTTTTATTATGTCGTATATGTGTCACAAATAGATCTATTTGATTGCATGTATGTAGTACCTTGATTGCATGAGATACCCGTAACCTACAAAAGAGATGTTCACCTGTAAAACCCAAAAACTACATCAAATCCAAAAATAACTATGCAATATGGGATTCATATTGACCCCTATGGTCACCCGACATAGTGAACTTACGACCGAGCATTGAACTACATCTCATACTACATGTAGTTCTTGTGAACTTGTGTTTGAGGAATGTTCCCTAGATGTCCTAGTGTTACACTTTATATCAAAGCTAGATCTAGAATGTAGAAATATATGACATGTGTGGATAGAATAGAAGGAAAATTTCCTTCGTGTGCATTTTATGTAGAAAATGCAATCTCTTTTCCTTGAATGGATGCTAGATGGATTCTTTAAAGTGCTTTAGGTTCCTTTTGGATGCAAGATTAAGTGATAGTAGTAATGCTTAAGCTTGGTCCTTTATTTTTAACACATAGTTGTGTATTTATATGATTCCCTATTTGAATTTCACAATTGACAAGTGCAAGGCTGACACATAGGTGAGAAAGATGCCTAAAATATTAAAGAGAACCAAAAGGAGATAGTATGATAAGAAAGGGTCAGGGGCACCCAAAGGGGACAGGAGCACTGGACGTTGTTTTCCT
Source organism: Taxus wallichiana var. yunnanensis (assembly GCA_018340775.1). Taxonomy (NCBI): domain Eukaryota; kingdom Viridiplantae; phylum Streptophyta; class Pinopsida; order Cupressales; family Taxaceae; genus Taxus; species Taxus wallichiana. Next base: position 444,876,957 of record CM031242.1, read on the forward strand.
AGTTAGGAATTGATATTTGAGGCCATAAAAGATAAATAATTAAAGTATTGATCAAGTTATAGGTTGTGTAAGACCAAAGAGGAAGAAACAAACAAGCAAAAGAGGCAAAATATAGTTGTCAACCACTAGTTTTCTTGCATAGGAATCATTAGAATGCTAATATGTGTTTAGGACCTAGAAGTGTACCCAAATGTGATTTTATGTCTACATTTACCCCCACTTTATGTTGTTGAGCGAATACTTGATAACATGAACTAGTTAGAAGATGCATACCTTTTGTTCCTAAATAGTGTGACAATGATAGCATGTCAAGAGATGAGTGAAGCGTGGAATGATGCAAAATTTAAGCGTGGAGACTAGGAAAGGAAAGTTACCCTAGGGGTGAAGCATGTGTGTTTTGTTGTACATGTTGTTATGTGTGCTAATGTAAGGTTACTTCTTGTTGCATATTAAGGATGGGCCTAAAAGAAGAGCGAAAGAGTAGTCAAATTAGTGTATATGAAAGTCCTCGAATAAAGTATGTAAAAGTGTGTAATAAGTATTAAAATTAAAGTGTGCACCTGATGTAAAAGAGTGTAAAGAATAGAATGATGTCTTTAAATTTCTATGGAGAGCGAGTTATTTGGGCAATCTCATGCCATGTGCAAGTTGTTTGGGCGATATCACACTAATGAGCAAGTGTTGGGGAGTGAGTTTTAGTGTTACTCTCCTTCCATGACTTTTCCCAATGAGAACCACTACATATGGTATGTCCCTTACTAATTCATGTTATCCCAAACTACTTTTGAATTAGTTCTCGAGTTATACCGATTGAAGGAGATTGAATGCATTATACTATTAGAGGACTATGCATGTACCGTAAAACTACTTTAAAGACTTGTGTGAAATATATTGATCTAAGAAGATGATTGTATGTGCCCCGAGGACATTAGCACCTGTGGAGGTCAAGAGCACCTAGGTCATTTATAGGTGCTAGTTTCTAGTTTCTATACTATGCCGAGGACTTAAGTCAAATTTTAGGTCATTTATGTAACTATAGCATGTGTCTTTTATGTAGTATACTAAACTAAATTTTATCTCTCGAGCTATCAGAGGTGATTTTTCCACCCAATGTATGCCCCCTTGTTTAGGGTGCAAGCGAGATCTCGTAGGAGTGTGCATCCAAAAGAGAGCCCCCAATTCTTATTTGGAACTATATCTTTGTATGGGAGGGGATGTGCATGGTAGAAACCAAGGCACATGTAAACAAAGTGGATAACAACATGTGTCAAGGAAAAAGAATCAAGCATTTAATAGAAGACAATGTAACAATCAAGAAAGTGTGCAAACAAAGTAGACCGTGAAAAGTGGGTTTCATACATGAGACATCACTCACAATGTCATAAGACAATCAGGGCCAAAGTGGCCAAAATCATATAAGCAATGATCAAACAAGACATAGGGCATAGCCTACAAACAATGCAATACAATAAAAACCGTGTTAATAAAATCAGTATCGCACAACCATTAGTCTTACAAAGAAAATGTTACACATGAAGCACACATTAGCATGTTAGAAAGATAAAAATATTTCAAAGCATATATGTATCGATGAAAAGTAGTGTGCTAGAAATTAGTAGGATATATTGAAATAATAGCACCCGTAATGTTTGAGAGTGTAAAATTTAGATGCCCCTAGGATCCTCAAAGAAACTCAAGTTAAAAGGTACAGTACAATTATCATTGAAGCGTGTAAGAACCTATAAAATCTGCATTTAACACTAGAGACCAATTGAATGCACATGTGTATATAAAAAGATAATGACATACAAAATATCTGGATAACATAGTAAGTAAAGTGCAAAATTTAAATAGTATACACAAGAGTATGTGCAATCAAGATATGTAAATGTATTGAGTGAGTGGAATGGTATGGAATGCAATTCATGAATGATGATAGGATCAGTGTTCCCCCAAGAAAATCATATGCGATGAGATTGATTTATAAAATACCCTCAACAACCAAGAATGAACCATAGAACAAGAGTGCGCTATTAGGAAATGGTTTGAAAATGTATGCTAGAAATATGTATTATGAAGAACAGAGTGTCAAGATGGAATGAGGTGATTTTAATTTCATATTTATAACCTCAACAAATCAAATAAGAACCGTGGAACTAGAGTGTGTCATAAGGTAAAGATGATACAAGTTGTGTATCAAAGGGTTTGAAGGTGATGCTTATGAAATATTAGATAGTAAGCATGGATCGTAATGTGCATGAGATGATATTCAATAGAAATGTAAGGGGTGGGGAGGGATCTTGAATGGTGGTAGATTATGTGGCATTGATAACATTGTAGCATACTTGAGAGGAGGACGTGATGGACTGATTTTGAGAGGAAGTTTCTTAGGATTTGGTAACGTGGTAGAAGAATTGAGAGGAGGTTGTTTAGGTGAATTTTGACTTACAATAGAAGGAACATTAGTAATGATGGCATGATTCTCATTAGACATTGGTGAATCATATTTAAGAACCCAAGTATTTTTAAGAATCAAGATGAGCTTGTAGTAGAATTTATTGTAGCAAATGAAATGAAACCATAATGCTTAAGGTGGTCCATATTTTGTTTTAGAGCATAGAAATAATTGTCATTATGTCCATTAATATGATGATAATTACAATATGTGTGGCCTTGATATTTGATAAGTTGATAAGGAGGATAACAATGAGTAGTTGGCAAATTGATGAATTGGTGATTGAGGAGCTCTGTGGATAATATCATGTTTCTTGGCACTTAAGTAAAACCCGAGAGGTGCCTCGGTAATGGTAAGACTTGAGGTTCATTGATATCAGAACATGTAGAAGACATATATGTAATATTATATGTAGAAGAAGAGCTAGCAATGGATTGAAAATTGGCCTTAAGATGTTGGATTTCAGTTGTGGGAGATGTGATCATGGATTTCATAGCCTGAATGTTATCTTAAAATAAATAATAAAAATCTTGAATTGACTTGCAAATGGATTGATTGACATAAGGGCTAATAGATTCATCTGAAAGATGATTAAAGATGGCACTTACTTGTGAAAGAGGCATATTGCTATGGAGATACATAATTTCTAGGGTTTTTAGAGAGTGTCTTTACAATGTGGGTACATTTGAAGCAAATAATGCAAGGAGACTTCTGAGAAGCCTTAGGATCCATGAAGAAAAGGAAATGTGAAAAATAAGGATCCAAAAGACCGATCACAAGTGGGGTTCACTAAATGATTTAATAAAAATAGATTTTTATTAAACCCTAATTACAAAGTAACTGAATGTAAAATATGATATGTAACTATTAGATATAATATGACATGAGTAATAAAACATATAAAGTTAAAACCCTAAGAAATAGGTATAGAAAAGATGATTTAGATGCTTTATATTTGATCTAGACCTGTACATACTTGGGAAACATGTTGAACAAGAGCTGACATGTGTCATCAAGACTCAAAGATAAATTTAGGAGCTTGTAGATGTTGCTGCATATGGGCACTGGATTTGGTCAAGGGCATCTTCACACCGATTCATCTACTGGGAACCTATGACTATGAAAATGGTCATAACCTTATTTTTACTTTGTCACACAAGTGTCATAAATAGCTCATGTTGATTACATGTATGTCTTACCTTGATCACAAAAGATACTTGTAACGTGAAAAATATATGTTCACCGCAAACCCCACAAAACTTCATCAAATCTAAAATAAAAAGTTGCAATATGGGGAGTCAAACTGACCCCAAAGGTCACGCAATAGAGTAAAATTATGACCGTGTGCCACACTACATCTCAAACTCCTTATATTTCATGTGATTGTGTGTGAGTGTGTGTGTGAGTATTGTGCCCCAAAATGCCCTAGTGTAAGTTGCGTTGGATAGCATGCTAGATCTATAATGTAGCAATGTATACAATGTGTAGATGGAATGGAATGAACTTTCCCTTCCTATGCATCGTATTAAAAATGTAGTCCCTCGTCCCTTTAATCAATGCTAGATGGATTATGCGAAGTGTTTAGGTGCCTTTTGATGCAATCTTAGGTGATAGTAGTAATGCTTAGAGCTTGGTCCGTTATTTTGAACACATAGGTATATATTTATATGATTCCCTTGTTTGAATTTCATAATTGATAACCTGGAAGGTCGACCCATAAGTCAAAAATATTCCCAAAAGATAAAAGATACCCAAAATGAGTGAGTAAGATAAGAAAGGGTTAGGGGCACCCGAGAGGATGTCATAAAAAATTAATAAGTAAAGTATTGATTGGGTTGTAGAGGTGTGTAAGACCGAAAAGGAAGAAATAAGCAAAGAAAAAGATGAAAAATATAGTTGTCAACATCTAGTTTTATTTCTTAGGAATCATGTGAATGCTAATATGTTGTTAAGACCTAAAATGTACCCAATTGTGTGATTTTATCTATAGGAATTACATTATTGTAGGTGAATCCTACGACACAACTTAATGTGTTAACATTGGCTTCCCCACTTTTCTCATCTCTTTAATTTCAGTTAAGGTGTAGTTTTCCTTCATGGTTAATAGCCATGAGGAATATTTTGATTTTTTCACATCATTTTTATATTGGTTTGGTGATGGCTTTTGACATGATATTTTTTCAATACTCATAAGATCAACTACTAATTGATTATGAAAATAATCACAATCCTTTAAATGATGATATTGGAATTAATTACCTTAATTTATTTCGTAAGGAAATTACCTCTATTTAGATCCTTATCAATCCAAGAAATTTAATACCACAAAGGTGAACTTTAAAAAATGTAAGTTGAAAATTAAAACATTTCTTCCATTCTAAAAATTCAAGAAGTCCTTTTAGATACAATGTTTCACAAACTCAATCTTCAACATGAGTTTCTAGTTGTGAGATTTGTTATGGAATGTGGACACCCCTATTTTAAATCTACTTACAATCATATTAGTAGCCCTTTCTTCCCACCCTTATTAGATATGATTTTTCACTAGAGCTTGAATACTTTCCTCTATTCTATCCTATTTTTCTTAATCTCGGATGGGACTCTCAATTAGTGTTAAAAACTATATTGTTTAGGTGGTTTTTTAGTGAAGTTCTTACACTAGGGATTCAAAGGCTTAAACATATTATCATGTCACCACCTCTAAACATCCTTCTTGTTCTTGACTGAACATTTAAACACATCGCTTATATACCCCATTCTTGATATTCTTGGGCTCGTAACACTCTATTTTCATCCTTACCACTTAGAGCCTTTTAGATGTAGGCTTCCATTTTTATGAAACTATTTTAACCGGTCTACTTTTATTGTTTTTCTATGGTAGTTTGTTATGTATTTTACTCTTTTCAATTATTTTTAATCGTGAACATATTTCTTAGAATTTTTCGTAATGGTAAGATCAATGTTATATTTTCTTGTTTTTATGGATACAAGCATGTTCCAAGAAGGTAGATTCAGATTTAACATCACCACCTCCCCCAAATGTTGTTGTTTATGCTTGACTTTTATACTTTCTATCTTTTTATAATGAGCTTCATTTGTATACCTATGTGGCATTTTATGTGTGTGGTGTTTCATGTGTTTAACCATCATGGATTCCAAATCATTACTCTCTCTACCCACCCTTTATCAGAACCATAATCATAATATAATGATACATGAAAGCCAAAACCTTAACATAAAACACGGTATTTAAGGTCATTTAATTAAGAGTAAACATCCCATAACTATATTTATCATTTCCACCAACTTAAAATCAATTAACATTGGAAATTAAATATTTTTGTTACTTTTACTCCACCATTAATGTAAAATAAATTTTCTACATCTACGTATCCATTTTTAAAAGGGGTTACTTAGAAAGTTAGGCCTTCAGAGACATGGATGAAGGAACTAACACGATGATGCAAGTTAATCCGAGCATAAATGGTCTTGCTGAAATTAATATGAATATACTACATTATGGCAAGGAATGATAATTAAAATTCATTCCTCAAGTACTACGCAAGGGATACTACACATCTCTTAGAAATTAAAGTGATACTACTTACTACACATACATATTTTCTATCATTTATTATTTCTTAATGACTACTTTAAACAAGATACGATTGCTCAAAAATGCAGTGGTATTCTTCATAAGCCTACAAATCATTCCAAAGAAGTAGTTATTCCACTATTCTCTTTATTAGTTAACACTTCATACACAAGATCGGAGTATATGAAAGGCTTGTAACGCCTCGATTCTCCCGATCCACAAGTTCTGCAGACCCTAAATTTCCTTTTTGTCTAGGAAGACAAAAACATGGCAATAGAATATGATTCTTCCAACTCTATATAAACAACTTGATGCTCGTAATTTGTGGCACCTCTGCTTACTTCATGCTTACAAGCATATTCTCTTACAATGTTTTCTAAATAATTAGAGACTTTTCAAACGAAAATTTTATAGTGATTTTCCCAAATGATTTCAGGCTTCAAGTATATACATATTTTACAATAATTAAATAGTACTATCTTACTTCCATATTGACTTCAATACATACAAAATTTACAACAATTTAAAATGAAAGAAAATACAAGCCTCCACCAAAATGGTGGAGACAAAATGGTCAAAAAAAATTCCAAAATATAAATTCTATAACTCCATTTAATTCCTCTAATTTTTCTTTTCCTTTTAGATCTAATCTCGCACTTATTTATTTAACTCCAAAGATACACAAACAAAGGGGAGAGCTAGAAATTCTCTCCTCCCAGCCAAATTCCAATGAAGGGGTGAATCCAACCCCCTCATTGGTAATTAAGCTGCAATCATGAAACAATTAAACATATTCCCAACCATTGACAACAAGAAAATAATGGCTTCACAACCACACATACATACAAACAAGACTCAGTAACTTATTGAAAACATACAACAATTTCACAACAACACATTGGCTCAAATTAGAGAGCTAGAAGAGAGGTATTAAATGTAAAACCATATCCTTATTACTCTAAATGGGCTTGGTAAGGATTCCACCCAAACTCCATCTCGCGCATAAAAATAATCCAAAACCTCCTTATCCCTCCACCATCCAAATGAAGAAATTATAGCAACTATACCATTTTCTCCCATAGGTGTAAGGAACCCCTAGCCATGCTCCCTCCTCATAATCCCAAAAAAATCCCTTTTCCTCCCAAATGGTTCCATAATCCCACTCCCCACACCCTTTTCTTAAGGAAAGCTACCCCAAACTAAAAAAACAACAAACAACATAACAATCCATTCAACATTACATACATAATTCAAAGAAAGAAATAACATGGGTTAGAAGTCCTAAGGTTCATTTCCCATACCTTGCAAACCTTTTTATCAACCTGATAGCAATACGTAACTACTCCTGACTAAGCATCACGAACCATCCCCTTGACTCGATCTCAAAGCAAAAAAATGTATAACCCCCGAAACCCTCAACAAGTTGCACATAAATAGACAAGCGGAGGGAGGTCAGTGTGGCTCCATGTAGAGAATTCCACTTCATCTCCCTCGGAATCCACATCAACTATTCCCGCACAAACCAAATAATCATTAAAAGGGTAGGTGAGGATATTCCTTCACCCGACATTACTACAAGCTCCTTAACAAATCAAAGATAAATTTGAGATTCAAACATGAAGAAATGATAATTACCTATTTTATCTCAATTTTTCATGATTAATAGCCAAAATTGACCCATTGGAGTGTAGGTTAGGTTAGGAGGAAGTCACAAAGAGTGTGGAGACGATTTAAGCTTGTCCTGACTCACGAAATTAGATAAACAATGCGTAAT